>JAVTVY010022227.1:0-84820 GCA_036873755.1 Hanleya hanleyi
TGGCGTGGTAAAAGGTGTGAAAACGTAGGTGCCCGCCGTGGTGGTGATTTGGGTGGTGACTCCGGTTCCCAAGGTTCTGGTGGTGTACTCACATTCTGCATAAAGGCCCAGCGCTGAGGGTTCCCCACCAATTCCTGTGGTACATGCATGTCTTTCAAGCCTTGAGCGAAGACCTCCCATCCTCGAGGATCCGTGTGCGATCTGCGTTTACGCATCAAGTCATTCACTAAATCCGTCATGTGGGTGCCGGGGACCACCTGATTCTGTACCAGGAGTTCGCCTCTATCATTCCAAGTCATGTTAGGATTCTGTTTCATCCGTTGTAATACCAGGCCAGCTTGTTTCTTGAACGAGGCAGGTACACTCTTCAGGACTTCGTCTTCGACCCACTGTGGGGCTGTGGAAGGTACCCCACCCGGCTGTTGGAACGGTGCTGAGGTCGGCGGTGTGTCACGTGGTGATGGTGGTGGTGGTGGTGGAGCAGAGAGGGTTTTGTATTGGTCCATGAACGTCATGTACCGCTGAAGCGTCTCATTGTACCGTTGTACTTTCTCACTATCGCTTAACCCCGGTCTCTGTAAGATCTGTTGCATTTCTCCATCGAGGGTGTTTATCGTCTTCACCGTAGAAGGGACAGGGTAAGGCGATTGGAGGTTTTGAAGCAGCCGAGGTTCGACGAGGACCATTTTGTTCGTGTGGTTCATTGTCGGCCGAAGAGTCCACCCAATACTGGACCCAACACGGAAGCGGCCAACGGTGCTAAGATGGCCCCGAGAAAGCCGCCTTGCTGTAACACCTTTTTCTTTTGTGTTTGAGGGACCCGCTTGTGGACTAGGGTTCTTAGACCTGTCTTATGCTTGGCCAACTTGGTCTTCTGAGCCGGAGTCAGTGGTACGTTGCCTTTTAACAGATTGTACCCGATCTCGCACAGACAGCGTACAAGGTCAGGGTCCGCACCGCGTACAATGGTTCGGACTAACTCGGGTGGTGCCGTCTTCAATACACGGAGCGTGGGAGCGTGCTTCCGTACTCGCGCAGACATCCTGTACAACTAATGCTAGAACACACAACTCTGCTCTTTTTATCTACTTCAGAGAACACAACCCTGCTGTGGTATTCATTCTTTTTTATTATCCCCATCATCAAAACACACACACACACACCCCAGCTGGGGGAGCCACTGTAGGTGTGTTTACATTATTTTTGCATGTACACGTGGTGAGTCTCTCCGGGAAAGATGCCGGTCCGTAGTCGAAGGTGGTCGGGGGTGGTTTGCTTCAGGTCGAAGAGCATATACCCGTGCTGAGGGGTTGTCGCATCTTTAAAGGCTTCCAATGCAAACGGTGTGCGGCCGGGATACATCTGTCTCGCCAGGTGCAGCAGTTGAGTGGTATCTCTCGGGTTTTTGAAGACCACCATGTAGTGGGCATTTAAGCTGATATTCCGATGTTCTTTGTTTTTACTGAACAGATTCTGCACAATGTAGATGATGCTGAGCCGTCGATGATGGCTGCCTTTGGTAAAGAGTTGGGTCACCCGCGCATCCATCTCCGCCATGAGATCATCCAGAACCACCAAGGTGTCGGGTTCCAAATCGGCCAGGTTAGGTAGGCCTTCCACGAAGGTGATGTGGGGCATTGCTGCATACGCTTCCTGCCATTCTCCGTAACACCACACGACTCTGGCAATGGGTGGAGTGATTTTGCTGTCGGCCTGACGAAGTGCGTTTTGCCCGAGCCCGTCGGTCCTGCGATGACGCAGGTGAAGGGATGCTGCCACCGAGGGTCCATGGTTGGAGGTGTATCCGCTGTCGTGGTAACCCGCTCTTGTAAATTTGGTACGAGTGAGCTGGAGTGGTGGCGGGTACAACGTCGGTTGTCGTTGTCTGTTCACTGTCAGGGATGATGATGGTGGTGATGGGTACAACGTGGGTGGTCGTCGTTGTCGGTTCACTGTGAGGTATGAAATCCGGTGGGTCTTCAGACGTAGTGGGTGTTCTTGGTGTAAGTGTGGAGCTTACACTCGTTGTGGCTTGTACACGAGGTATGGTGGTGGTGGTGGTGGTGACTGGGCTGGATACGACTGGTGCTCTCTGTAGACCGGTTTCACTGATGGCTGGTGTTCTCAGTTGGTTAAGTAACGTGCTGACATAGGCTACGTCGTAAAACACACCTCCGTACAACACACTCAGCAGGGTTAGCACTAGTACACCAAAGCCTACTTGCACTTTGCGCGTTTTGGAAGACGCTGTGTTCAGAGACGGATGCACCGTGTTCATGGTTGGACGTGGAATGAAGGAAGACGGCAGTGATGTCTGGCTTTATAGTCGTTTCACCTGGTTGGCCGCGACCCAGGAATTGAAGGAACTGGGCCAACCTTGCCATTTGACGAAATGAAACAGTTTGCCACGTCGACGTTTCGTTTTCAAAATCTGCTCCACCGTGTAGTAGTCTTGCTCTGTTTTTACAACAGGCTGTAATTCCGTCTCGTAAAACGTCCCCAGCAACGTTTCCCCTTGGAGATCTTCCAGTTCATAGACTCGCCGCTGTCGGGGTAGGCGCCGTTTAATCAGGAAGTGCTCATCGCTCCAGTTGGGCAAGTAAATTTTCTCGAACTTGCCCTTGACTTTACTGATCCGTACAGGGTCCCCGACCTTGTACACCGCCTTCGTCGTTCACTGCGATGGCCTGGGGTACAAGACACGCCGGACTTGGGCTTCATTGCGTTGGGTGACGGTAATGGGGGCTCTCTGTATACTTCGATGATAGGCTCGATTGTAACCCCTCACCAGTTTCGGGAGAACATCGATGTACCGCCTTGTATTCTTATAGGTGAAATATTTATACATACGACCTTTAAATGTCCTGTTGAACCTTTCCACCACGGACGCCTTGGTCTCGTTGTACGTATGGAAGAAGAAGACCTTCTGGGCTTTCAGAAAGGCTTGGAATGGTCTGTTGAGGAATTCCGTGCCTTCGTCGGTTTGCAAATACAAAGGTTTGCGCCCGGTCTTGAAGATGCCGCTATGAGATTCGCCCCCGTTTTCGTCCGGATGGGTACCACCCACGCATACTTGGATAGGATATCGATGCACGTCAAGATATACCGATTCCCATCGTTGTGTTTGGCAAAGGCGCTCATATCGACCAAATCCGCCTGCCACTGGGCATCTATTCCTCCCACGATCACCCGGTTCCGAAGAAAATGGCGACGGACAGCTCGATGTAAGGTATAGGTGTCTTGTTTTCTTAACCAATCTCGGACTTGGGTACGTTGTATCCCCTGGGGTTTGGCCGCTCGATAGAGAGCCGACAATGCACTATAGGCCGCCGGACTGTCGGCAATGTAGTATAAGTTATCCAAAACCTTCTCCCAGCGCTTCATGGTGACACAATGATGATGGACCCGGAGAGTATGGTTTATTTATAACAAGTTTCTATCACCGTTGTGTTGGTTGACTCAGTTCAGCCGGGTAATCAATGGCCTCGTCGTCGTCGTCGGGTTCATGACTAGACAGTTGTTCATGGGGTTCAGCCAGCGCGTCTTCCATAGCACGAGCCCACGCCAATTGGTCTGGTGATCGTTCGTCCGGTGTAAACAGCTGGTCTACAATAGGCACTATTTTCTCCAAGGCTGACCACAGAGAGGGAGTTAGGATGAAACTTCGCTTAGGATCTTGGTAGCGGCCCAGGCGTGGGAAGAGAGCGGTACGGTATACGTAGATGGCATTGTCCATGTGGATGAGGTGTCCGTCCAACTCACCGCTCAACACCCGTTTAAATTTAGTCCAGCCATCACGCTGTAGTGTCACCGTATTCGATAGAGTCTCAGCGCGCGCCCAGCAAATAGCTCCACAGTCTTCCACCAGGGTGACTTTATCTTCATACACGTATAACCCCACCTGGTAGGGTGTAAGAGGCAGGATGGCTCGTAGGTCGGATGACATGCTTGCTGTAAATGTCGAACGGTGAATGACACACACTCTGTTTGACCCTGGTATTTATAGTGTCAATACCACAGCGCCAGGGTCAATAGGGCACAGACTAGTATGAGGCCAACCAGCCGGTGCTGGTTCCGGCGTGAGCGCTCGTGTTCCATAGCCCGAGCATCAAGGATGGCTGTCATAGTCCAGTAGTGGTGAGTGATGGCACGCCTCTCCATCGAGTGCACTCTGTGGAGGACCGCTTCTGTGAACTCGTTCAGGATCTGGCGTCGTCCCTCGTTGTCGTCGCCATCTGCAAACATGGACCGGACCACTGCCCGGTAACCCGTGAATGAATTCACCACGGTGGCATACTGTAAAATGCGAGTCGCATGGGGCTGGGTCTCCGCCATGGCTCTGCAACCGTAGAAATGAAGGTGCGGGATCCAGAGGGACGTGTTTTATAGACCAGATGTAGCTATACGGGTGTAGTCCGTGATACGCAGTATTCTGATGGGTTATGTGGCTCCTATAGAGATAGTACTTCATCGACCATGGGGATTACTTTTTCCAAGGCTGTCCATAGATCAGGGTGCAGAGTAAAACCACCTTGCTTGAGACAGAGGAGTCGAGCAAAATAGGGACCGCGGAAAATGTAGACGTCGTCACACAGGTGAATGCTATCACCGTCGAGGTCACCCAATAACACCCGTTTCAAGGTAGTCCAGCCTTCCGGGGATAAAGAGACACGCGCTGGTTCAGACGTACACCAACACCTACTGTCGTCATCGATGAGCTCCACACGTTTGGAATACAACAATAGGGTGCAGTCCTGTGTAAGAGTGCGGGTGTCGCTCACACGCTCGTCTTCAGGCAAGACTTCAACCGGAGGAACTGCTGGGTGACAGGGAAAATGTTCTCCACGTCTCATGCGGGTAGGCAAGCAGGCTGGCTGGTCAGGTGAGGTCAGGTGAATCAGGCAGGTAGGCAGGCAAGCAGGCAGGTCAGGTCAGTCAGAGTGCTACGCAGGGTAGTGCAATGAATACACCCCACCCCTAAAAATCGCCTCCTTTTATACGTTTTTCTAGAATCCGCCATCTTAAACCATTTTGATACCTCACTCGACCCCACCGATAGGATGATCTCTCATTTTCGTGACGAAAAATGTGACGTTGGTCACCATTTCCACCAACCATTGGGTATTGGGGCGTTGCAACCGAGCCCATTCCAATGGATCCAACGTAGTCAATTGGTCGATGAGTGGCTCCAGAGAAATCGCATCCGTGATGGTGAACGGCTGATCAAACACATAGGTATTATTACTGGGATAGAAATATCGCAGTTGGTCCGTCTTTTTGTGCCGTAAGATATACCCGAATGTCATATTCAACTTGAACGCTGTCACCTGATCTTTGAAAATGTTCTGGGCATAGGTAGACAGATACGTGAGGTCCTGCAGTCGGTAGTTATACAAGTCCAATAGACGACGGTCACGGTGAAAACAATGGCGTATGGTAGCCCAGTGACGTTGATAAATGTCCCTGACACGCTCATCTTCAGGCAAGACTTCAACCGGCGGTACTGCTGGGTCCCAGGGAAAATCTTCTCCACGTCTCATGCTTTTCGTCTCATACAAGAGGATAGGCAAGCAGGCAGGCAGGCAGGCAGACAGGTCAGGTAAGTCAGATTGAATGCACCCCTACCCTAAAAATCGACTCCTTTTATACGTTTGTCTACAATCCGCCCCTAGCTCCAAAAAGGCTATTTTCATACCCTTCGGCCACCGCGCATGCGCACAATGCCGATAGTTCAATCCCACACCCAGCCCATTAGATGCCCCCTCACCTAAGCTTCACTTTGATACCTCACTCGACCCCATCTGACCATTTTATCTAGGCACTACTTTTTCTGCGCGGAAGCTTTTTCCCGAGACCGAATCACCGCCAGACATGACTGCATCACCGCGGATGAATACATTCTTGCACTCACTCACACCACCCACACATAGGCCGCCATCTTGTCCCACCACCCACCATCTACAGCCGCCATCTTGTCCCACCACCCACAGCCGCCATTTTGTCCCACCACCCACACGCCGCCATTTTGTCCCACCACCCACACAGCCGCCATTTTGTCCCACCACCCACAGCCGCCATTTTGTCCCACCACCCACAGCCGCCATTTTGTCCCACCACCCACAGCCGCCATTTTGTCCCACCACCCACAGCCGCCATTTTGTCCCACCACCCACAGCCGCCATTTTGTCCCACCACCCACACGACACAAAAAACAGGCCGCCATTTTGTCCCACCACCCACACAGCCGCCATTTTGTCCCACCACCCACAGCCGCCATTTTGTCCCACCACCCACAGCCGCCATTTTGTCCCACCACCCACAGCCGCCATTTTGTCCCACCACCCACACGCCGCCATTTTGTCCCACCACCCACAGCCGCCATTTTGTCCCACCACCCACACAGCCGCCATTTTGTCCCACCACCCACAGCCGCCATTTTGTCCCACCACCCACAGCTGCCATTTTGTCCCACCACCCACAGCCGCCATTTTGTCCCACCACCCACAGCCGCCATTTTGTCCCACCACCCACACACACACGCATGCGCACACTCACAGCCGCCATTTTGTCCCACCACCCACAGCCGCCATTTTGTCCCACCACCCACAGCCGCCATTTTGTCCCACCACCCACAGCCGCCATTTGTCCCACCACCCACAGCCGCCATCTTGTCCCACCACCCACACAGCCGCCATTTTGTCCCACCACCCACAGCCGCCATTTTGTCCCACCACCCACAGCCGCCATTTTGTCCCACCACCCACACGCCGCCATCTTGTCCCACCACCCACAGCCGCCATTTTGTCCCACCACCCACAGCCGCCATTTTGTCCCACCACCCACAGCCGCCATTTTGTCCCACCACCCACACACACACACACGCATGCGCACACCACCCATTGTGACGTCACCCAAGGTTCTGCGCATGCGCACTGACGCGCTGTTAACTCAATTTGCTTGCTGTATACTACTGACGATTGAACCCAGGGGTCAAAAACGATTTCTTGATGTCAAATCTAGCAATACTGCGTAATTTGTGTTTGTTTTCCAAAACAAATTGTTAGAAGATGACAATCCATAATATGCTATAATAACAATCGTTTGGCTCGTCATTCATAACTCAGCCGTCGTCCATTAAAGAATATCCGCGTTCATAATCCAAAGACCTTTTCCATATTCCATATAACAGCATCAGCACCAAATTCAAAAAGACAATCACAGTATACAGCCAGGACGTCATCTAAATGAAAAAAAGTAAGAGGGCTATCACCTTGACTAATGACCACAGAGGTCAAGTGAGGTTAATTTCCGTAAATCTGGATTTTTCGATTGAGAGCAGTTTTTAGTCCACCATCACCAGATGGTGGGCTGTTCAAATCGCCTTTCGTCCGTGGTCCGTCGTCCGTCCGTCCGTCCGTCAGTCAGTCAGTCCGTCCGTAAACAATTCTTGTTATCGCGATTTCTCGGGAACTACTGCACGGATCTTTCTGAAATTTCGCACACATGTTCCCCTTGGGGTCTAGTTGTGCAGATAACTTTTCTAGCCCGATTCGAAAATCCAATATGGCCACACGGCGGCCATCTTGGATTTACCCATGAAACCTTGTTATCGCGATTTCTCAGGAACTACTGCACGGATCTTTCTGAAATTTTGTACACAGGTTCCTCTTGGGGTCTAGATGTGCAGATACCTTTTCTGGTCCGATTCGAAAATCCAATATGGCCACAGGGCGGCCATCTTGGATTTCCCCATGAAACCTTGTTATCACGATTTCTCAGGAACTACTGTATGGATCCTTCTGAAATTTGGTACAGAGATTTTCCTTGGGGCCTAGTTGTGCAGATACCTTTTCTGGTCCGATTCGAAAATCCAATATGGCCACAGGGCGGCCATCTTAGATTTCTCCATGAAACCTTGTTATCGCGATTTCTCAGGAACTACAGCACGGATCTTTCTGAAATTTGGTACACAGGTTCCCCTTGGGGTCTAGATGTGCAGATACCTTTTCTGGTCCGATTCGAAAATCCAATATGGCCACAGGGCAGCCATCTTGGATTTCCCTTTGAAACCTTGTTATCACGATTTTTCAGGAACTACTGCATGGATCTTTCTGAAATTTGATACACAGGTTCCTCTTGGGGTCTAGATGTGCAGATACCTTTTCCGGTCCGATTCAAAACCCAATATGGCCACAGGGCGGCCATGTTGGATTTCCCCATGAAACCTTGTTATCACGATTTCTCAGGAACTACTGTATGGATCTTTCTGAAATTTGGTACACAGGTTCCCCTTGGGGTCTAGATGTGCAGATACCTTTTCTGGTCCGATTCCAAAATCCAATATGGCCACAGGGCAGCCATCTTGGATGTCCCTTTGAAACCTTGTTATCACGATTTCTCAGGAACTACTGCATGGATCTTTCTGAAATTTGGTACACATATTCCCCTTGGGGCCTAGTTGTGCAGATACTTTTTCTGGTCCGATTCGAAAATCCAATATGGCCACAGAGCGGCCATCTTGGATTTTCCCGTAAAACCTTTTATCGCGATGTCTCAGGAACTACTGCACGGATCTTTCTGAAATTTGGTACACAGGTTCCTCTTGGGGTCTAGATGTGCAGATACCTTTTCTGGACCGATTCGAAAATCCAATATGGCCACCAGGCAGCCATCTTGGATTTTCCCGTAAAACCTTGTTATCATGATTTCTCAGGAACAACTGCATAGATCTTTCTCAAATTTTGTACACATGTTCCCCTTGGGGTCCAGTTGTGCAAGAAATCTTTTTTGGTCCGATTCCAAAATCCAATATGTCCATCAGGCGGCCATCTTGGATTTCCCCATGAAACTTTGTTATTGCGATTTCTCAGGAACTACTACATGGATCTTTGTTAAATTAGGTACACAGGTTCACCTTGTCGTCTAATTGTACAAGATACCTTTTCTGGTCCGATTCGAAAATTCAATATGGCAAAACAGTCGGCCATCTTAGATTTTCCCATGCAAATTTGTTATCGTGATTTTTCAGGAAGTGCTGCATGGATCTTTCTCAAATTTGGTACACAGGTTCCCCTTATGGTCTAGTTGTGCAAGGTACCTTTTTCGGTCCGAATCGAAGATCCAATATGGCCACAAGGTGGCCATCTTGAATTTCCCCTTGAAACATTGTTACCGTGAATTCTTGGGAAATATTTCTGAAATTTGATACACAGGTCTCACATGGGGCCTATTAGTGCAAGATACCTTTTTTGGTCCGATTCGAAAATCCAAGTTACGCTCCAAATTAATTCTCAAGTGACGCTGCATCACAAGAGTCGGCGGATCATACGGTGGGGCATATTCTATATATTGACTATAGAGAATATCCGTACCTTCACCTTTCATATCAAGGAGTTCAAATAATTCTGAATTGAAATGTATTTCTTCAAATTTTAAATCAGCCTTCTTTAGTCCATGTAGTAGCAAGTGAACTGCTCCACCGTTTCGTATGCCGACCTCAGTCTTGTGACTCAATGTCACAACTCGACAACTGTAGACTACTGGATGTTTCGATCCAAGGGAGATAATCAGGAACCAGGCACTTTTGAAGTTTCAACATTACTGCGCGGACCGGATCCCTTCAGTATTAAGCATTATTGTACCATCTTACTATTTTCGAGCATGGTATCTTGATTTAAACAGTATATTTATTTCACCAGGAAACAGGGATCGGCGAACAGGCAGAGCCTATTTGAACGCCTCTCCCAACAGACATATAACACATACATGTACAATTACAAGATGACAGACAACAGTGAATAGAATAAGAAACAGTTACAAACACAATAATTAACATGCAGCTGCATGGTATCTTAAAAGAGATATCTCAAAATAGCCCAAGAAACAGAACAGAATTAGCATTCGCTCCTAATTATAAAATCTGAAGTATGTTTCATAGCTCATGCCAAAGTGTCAAAGAGATTGGCCTTCGCTTCCAGTACCCAATGATGACACGTGCAAAAAATATAAATAAAAAAAATACTACAAAACAAAGGCGAAGGATCCTCGGTACATGGACATTCACTTTCAGACTAACTTTGCTCATTTCTCTTGTATTATAACAACCGACATAAGTAAAGTTTCTAGAAATCTTGAAACTCCTGAAACTTATTATCATATCTTGGTGTTTTTCAGTGGCCTTTTTCAATTTTTTTCGCTCAGATTCGAAATTCTGTAAACAAAATTACAAACCAATTGTTTGTTCTTAGTAACAATGGACAAAAAGATCCTCTAGTCATTAGCTTACAATTATCGTACAATGGTGGGCGCCAAGATCCTTCAGGATCTCTCGTTTTAAGATAAAGTGACGATTACCCTCGCAAGATCGCGACGTGGTTGAAATATAGTAGAATGAGGTCAATTCAAGATAATATGTGATTTTCCTTCGAAGGCGGATTCTAGATAGCTATGGCACATTATGGACAGGGCGGTGCATACTCAATGGCGTCAACTTTGTTAATATGATATGACAACTAATTTAGTTTAAAGGTGATAAACCTATTTGTTAAACTTGGAATAAATATGGAGAAATGTGGTGATGTTAGTAACATATATTACTGATTTGGAGTACCTATGTATGTACTGCAATATGATGAAAAGATTCTGCCCTTTCAGGTAAAAGCACGAAACTTGGCACCGTTATAGTACTCGATCGGCTGATTAAAATTTACTATTGGCCAACTTGAAATTATTCCAAGATGGCCGCCAATTTCTCCAAAGGATAGGGAGTCGAAAGTGTGACATATCTTGGGCTTAAGCGTTATAGGAAAATGAAATAACTTCCAAGATGGTTGCCTTAATGACGTCATAGTGACGTCATGTTATAATAATGCGGGAGGGAGGGAGGGAATTTGGCTTAATGTCACACTCAAGTTTGTTTCACTCATATGGTGACAGTCAGTTTGGTTGGTGGAGGAAGCCGGAGTGCCCGGAGAGAACCACCGCCCTTCGGCAAGTAACTGACAAACTTTCACACATGGACCGGCTGGGCTCGAACCCGTGCCGGTTCAGCGGTGTGAGGCTAGCGGTCACCAGCGAAGCGCCTTAGACCACTCGGCCACCGAGGGCCCTATAATAATGCTCTCGATTTTCAGTCAGATTTTCGAAATTTTCTGTCTATGCTATATTCTTCAGAAAAACTACATAATAAATTAGAAATAATTACATGTATTTGAAGTGAATTAAAATAATTGTGAAGACTCTCATGCGCAAAAAACTACTTTTCAGTCATAACCTTATGACCTCGATTTTGAATCTACTCATGGTCTTCTATTTGGAGGGGTATGCAAATAGGTTCAAAATGACCCCAATATCATAGGCTGTAAAGTTTCAGTTGTCAATTTTTTTTACCTCTCAGGCAATTATGGCATAGGTGTATTGCCGTCGTCATGTACGTCCGTCATTTTATTAGCGCAATATCTGAGTAACCGGGTTAGGTACATATGGAGTGACCAAATTTTGGAAACTGTTTCATCTAGTTATAGATCATACGCCTATTGAAATTACAAAATCACATATTATTACATCCGAGAAGGGGCATAACTACGTTTTTCGAAATGTGTCTGCCCTATACCTAGATGAATAAATGTTTTTTTTCAAAATGTGGTCCGTGGACCTAACACGGTTCCGCATGTATGGCGGCAACGAACAGAATGAACTTGACGACAATACCCCTTGACCAAACAGAGGATCATGAGTAAATTCAAAATGGAGGTCATAAGGGTGTGAATAAAAAGTTGTGTTTTCGTCGTTTTTCTTAAAATATTTGTCTTTTTACGCATGAAAGTGGACACAATTATTTTAATCCACATCAAATAATTATTTCCTAATTTATTATGTATTTTTATCCGGAAAAATTAACATAAAATAAATTTTAAAAATCTGTAATAAATCGATCCCAAAAAGCATTTTCAAAATATGACGTCACTGTGATGTCATTATGGCAGTCATCTTGGAACTTTTTTAGATTTTCTTACAGCGCTTGAGTCCAAAATATCTCATAGAGAGTTTCAGCTCCCTAGCCGTTGGATTAATAAAAAACTTAGGGGTTCCAAATGACCTCATGATTTCTAAATTACAATGACAGCAATATGGGTACATCATTCCAGGTCCCTGAAGAAAACCGGACTGCATGGAAAATCAACCGATGTAAGTTATACTTCCATGTGTTTGGCGGCCTGATAGAGAATGTACCACCCGCTGTACGACTGATGCGAATACATGGACCTATTCTTCAGCTAGAATGGGTATGTCTTGCTCCAGACCTGGTTGAACTTTATCGTGATGCGTAATTTAACTGAGCTCCGCCACTGATTATTCCAGGGCCACCGCGAATTTCAACTCGTGATTTGGGTGGTCCACTATGGGAAATTACCGATGATTTCATCGAGCTCAATCTCCGCGGCGAACAGGACCAATGCATAATCGCCACATCAGCCATCAGTCGTCATCCCGACTTTACAACGTTTATTATATGCATTAAGAATACTGAATAGCGATACGAATGTTATATTTTTGGAACATCATGTTATCTTGCTGGCATCATTGAAAACTGTTGACCGCTTCTCTCTTGCGAAAAATTAGCCTAGTTTAATGTATACTATGATTTATCCTTTTAATTTGGTGCTAATGTTATTATATGAATTAGATCTTTGGATTATGGACGCGAAATTCTTTAATGTACGACGGCTGAATATTGAATGACGGACTAGACGCTTGTATTTCGCCTTTCACTTTCTTTATGGCTGTAACCGTTATATATAATAGTTGAGTGGTCTACATGGTCTACGTATCCCACATGCCATCTGGGCCAACATTTGCCTTTTTGGAGACGACTAACATTTCAAGTCTTTGTATGGCACACCTGCGTATTATCTGTGAGTGGTGTTTTGAATTTCTTTTGGTCGTCAGAGTTGGTTACGTGACATTAGCAGTTGCCGACGCTTGCCACTAACAGGCGAGTAAAATTGAGGCTTACGACGAGTGCGTCAGAACATTCCTTTGAGTTGGATCTATTTCAAATTTGTTGTTAAAATATTGTGTAAACATCAACCTTTTTCAATCACCAAATGTCTATTGTTCGGATAACATGATAAATTATGTATTTTGGGATTTTTAGGTGCACAATTGAAGAAAATAGTAAAGAATATATTGTGATATTTTGCCAACCCGTTGGGAGCCATCGCAGTAGAAGAACAAAATAATTGAACTTCTCGTATAATCTCGCATAATCATGATAGAGTTGGGTCCCAAGAATGATCAAAGGGTTGGTGATAATAAAACCAGTTTATGTACAAGCATATTGAAGACACGCAGATTTTTTTAAGGATGAATAGAACTTAAAATATATATACATAATCATGATATATATATATATATATAAATATATATTAACATACATTTATTATAAAATATTCCCAGATCAGAAGGAAAGATACGCCTCAAAGCATAAATCTGCCATATATGCGTGATTTGACGAATAAAAAGAAACATGTGATATACTGCATAACAAGTGTTTAAAATTGACACTTTCCCTCCCCCAATCTTCCCGCCGTGAATAAAGTTTCCCCGTGGATTTTGCACACGAACGGAGCGTTATTAACAAACTGGTCTTCGAATGTTTACGCATCGATAAATATTCACTACTCATCCGGAAGAATCTATAGACAAATCATCACTTGAATACCTGTAGTTGGCGGTTAATGTGAGATTAGACTTAGACGACACAGGCATTCGTCAAACGGCCTCTTGCACTGTCTCTACACACGAAAGACGAGATTCGGTGTCGGCGGGCAGGAGATCATGACTGAGAATAATTATGTAACATATGATGAGTACTCGAATTCGAAGATCAGTTGATCTCGCGAGACACATAACTCGCCTTTTGTTTCTTCTGTGCGCGAACACGACACATACCAATCTTAATTCACAGTCTACGTCACATCTTGTATTATAAACAGGGAGGGCGGTGGCCAATGCATTCTAGCTAGTCTAGGCTAAGATTATAGACTTTTAGTGTTCATGAAATTTTGGTGTTAGTTAAAGCATTGGAATTGGAATAGATTTAATGAGCGCATATTTATCATTTATATGTTGCCTTTTAACAACTTTTACCTGTCTGAAAATAGTGTATGACTCATAGGCGCCCGACAGACCTAACAGAGAAGGATGGCAGAGGAGCATCTGACTGGAGAGGTGGGTCCTGGAAATGCCGTCCATTTGCGCAAGCGTAGACAGGGAATTGTTGTAAATGGAGACGGTGATATCATTCTTCCCAATCCAAGCGGAAATTAGAGGAAATTATTTGCAACACATGGTGTGTATATTGTGTTACTTTCGCAAAAAATCTCATTTGCAAACGATTTATAGCGGGATTCTATACTGTAATCTATTAACAAATCGGCAATTCCAGGTCATGTTCGCTGCACTCCAAACATCGTGACATCCAACGGAAAAGTAATCTTCGGGAACTCAATGCGTTGTTCAATCCTTGGTCCTGTTGGTCCAATGTAGTGTATACGTTTGAATGGACTATACTTAGTTCACGTGAAGTCCTTCTCTTGAAATTCTTTATTATAAAAGCTATATGGATTTGGGTAAGACCTAGATGTGTTCCACGTTTTGTCAGCTCTGAAATATCCACTTTGTCCCCACAGCTTCGGCCTTGGTAAAGTAAAGTATGTGTCCTCCTGAGATGGACTTTCACTGTCGCCGCTCTCCAATAGCTCCTTCAACCTGCAAAGAAATAGCTTCACCAATTATCAAATACAACGAGTATTTAGGGAGTGCCAACAGAGTAGAACCGGGGTGGGAGTTACAAATGGCATAATGTACTTTAGTACATTAACACATTCGTACTTCTCCTTTTTTTTGAACGACGTTTCACAACTATGCCCTCGGCAATTTTAAGTGCATATCAATATGATTATCAATTCAAGCATTTACAATTATACTTGATAAGGATATGGTCATATACTCTGGGAAACGTGATTTGAAATAAAGAAGAAGTAGGACTCAGGAACGTGCAGTTTTGATAGGAGAACATCTCTCCCTTGTTTTTTTCTGACCCAACTCAAAGCAGGTGTTTTTGTATAATATGCGGGCAAACCACCCCATTCCTCGCCAGCCCAACTAGAATTTTTCTCGTCCTGTCGATGGGAGATATCAGAAATATTAATCATTGACTAGTCATATGATCAGTCTGTATGCACACTTAGCTGCACAGCATAGCGATCAATCCGTAGTACTGACTTTGCATTGAGATCGCTCTCATCATTGTCTTGACTATTTTCATGCCACCCTGAGCACGAAAATTATGAATGAATGAATGAATATTTATTCACCAATAAAATAAATCCATGTACATTAACATTATACAGACTAAATATTACCGGGAATAAAGCCCCATGAGGCTTGTTCTATCCCAGTAGAAATAATTATACAAGGAGTATTTCACATGATACATTTCATGAACAATAAAGTGCTGCTGTGAAACTGGTCAGTGTTCAATCAGGTATGATTTAAGTTTCGATTTGAATAGGGAGGTTGAATTAATTTCTTTGAGCAAGTAGGGTAATTTGTTCCACTCTCGAGGACCAGCAATTTTAACAGTGTGAAGTGATAAGTTAGTCAGGTAAATAGGCCTGTATAAATTGAATTGATGACCTCGAGTATTGTAGTGGTGAATGGAAGATTGTTTGGTAAAATAACAATGGAAATTTTTGGAAGAGTTGACTAGGGTGATGAAAGACTTTATGGGCGAGGAGAAGAGATGAGTATGCATTCAATGTACAAAGTTGTAGAATTTTCTTTTCTTTAAATAAAGGCTCTGTATGGTCTAGTTTATTTGATAAAGTAATTATTCGTAGTGCCCTCTTCTGAAGTAGGAGCAATGGGTGTAGGTAAGTAGCGTACGTATTTCCCCATAAAATATTACAGTAGGATAAATATGGAAAGATCAACGAATAGTACAGAATATATAGAGTTTTTTTGTTAATTGATGTTTTTATTATTTTAGACAATATTGGCAATACAACAAGAGAGGCCAATAAAGAGTGTCAATATGCACAAAATTCGACAAGTAATGATGACAAATGGATACTATGGTTAATACTTGAAAAAAATCCCCCATCCTTACCTTCTTTGCCTTGCCCTGTATATCACAATAATTAGTGCTACTATCACCACTAAAACTATGAGGCCTCCGGCAACGCTTGGCACAATGACTTCCACTGAAACAATAACAAGGGCACTGTATTAATCATTTGGATCAGATTTGCAGAACCTAGACAGTTCAACGTCACCAAAAAATGTATGTTTTGAAACACAAATCCCTCCGCTACATGCTGTCTTCTAATGCTGTTTTGTATTTTTCCCCTTTGGCAAACTTTGGATAGAACGGAAAACGAGAATGGCGAGCATACCTGTTACACTGATCTGCATAGGCGTATGAACCGGGGGCAGGGGGTGCTACAGCACCCCCCCCCCCCCTGTAATATAGTTTCCCGGTTGTGATGATTAGTATTATCATTATTTCAAGCTCCAGCTACAATATTTATGGTTCCCGTCGCCAATGTAGTGATTGTGTATGTTGTTAATTTATTCGATAATTTGAACAAATTTGTCTCTCAAGATGCGTTTATAAGTATAAAAGTGGTTCAATAAGTATCTGAAAGAAACCCCTGAAAATGCTCCAGATCACGGGAAATGGACCCTACAATTCAAATGTTTTTCGAGGGGGGGGGGGGATTCCCGTGGGCCCACTGGTGTGACGCGCCTTTGTCGCCTATTGCTATGATAGTACTTGGGAGCGTTCCGGCCCAGGTGAAATCATCTTCCTACGCAACTGATCTGTAGTATCTCGTTATGCTTTCTTATCGATATTACCCGTTCTCCAGGATAAAAACATGCAGAATCTCGCATTATTCGGAGTTACACATTACCTAGCTTACCTGGAATGTCTTTCTCTTTGTCTGCTGCTGAATTTCGCCCTCCAGGTGTGTCTGTAGAATGCGTCGTTTGTTCGTCGGAGAGAGTGGCAGATTCGGTGGTAGCTCTTAAAGATGCCCTGGCTGATTGCCAAACAGAACTGACAGCATGAGATTCCGGTGTTCGGGACTCCATCGACGCAGAAATAGACGATTTACTCGAGTGCACATGTGGTGTTACGACTAAAGCCTCATACGTATTTGAATATGTCCATGAAATGGTGATTGAAGATCCGTGCGTTGAGGATAGCGCATTCGGAACTACGAGAGATTCAGATATGCTAACTTGTGTCTCCGTTGCAACTGTCAAAATTTTGGCCGTGCTAGACTGTACACTGGGCGATTCAATCGTGCTGGTTGTTGTGGTCAAAGACTCAATGAAACTAGAATATTCATGAGGAGTAATGCTAATTAAATCAGAGTTGCTTGACTGTATCATTGAAGTGATGACTGATTCTGTTCCGGATAGTGTATTCGCATTAGACTGCACAGAATCAGGAAACCCAGACTGAATCATTGGTGTTGCGGTTATATAAGCTGGTGTGATATGATGAGCGCTCGACCTCATGCTCATCGATGCAGATGCCCTGCATTGTGTCCGCGTCGGATTGGTCGCAGATTCGAGATTGTGGAATGGCGATACCGATATGCTGTGAGGTTTGCGAGTGCTAATTTGATCAAGTGAAGTCATGCTCGGATATTCATGTGTGCCATATTGAGTCGTGAGCATACTGGACAATGAGTCTAGAGCCCAGGACTGTGCATGTGGAGTCATGACCAAAGATTCAGAAGGTGTCAATCGTCTCGGCGTTGGGGCGATCGAAGATTCAAGAGTACTGTATTGCGCATTTGAATAGTCGGTCAAATATTCAGATGTACCATACTGAGTCGATAGTGCGTGGGACAATAGCTCAAAAGTACCGGAGTATGCATGTGAAGACATGCCAATAGATTCAGAATTGGTCGATGTTCTCCGCGTTGGTGCGATCGAAGATTCGTGAATACTGTATTGATCATATGCAGATTCGCTCAAATATTCAAGTGTGCTGGGTTGTATCCACAATATTGGATTTGAATTGCTGGATTGCGCATGTGGAGCTACGCTGGAATACATAGATATGTTAAATTGCTGTAACGAAGATGTGGTCCAGTATTCGGGTGTACTGGATAGCTTAATTGTATCTATACTCTCGGACTGAAATATTCTGGATTGAATCCAGGGTGTAGCTATCGAAGGCGAGATACTCCCGGATTTTTCCATCTGATGTATATGCAAAGATTTCCTGGCACTGGTGGAACTGGATAGCCCATGTGTATCTATACCTACGGACTGGAATATGCTAGATTGAATCCACGGTGTTGCTATCACAGGAGAGCTACTCTCGAATCGCGCTGTTTGAAGCATATGCAAAGATGCAGCGTTACTGTGTGAACTGGAAAGTCCATGTGTGTCTATACTCGGGGATTGAGATATGCTGGATTGAGTCCATGGTGTTGCTATCACAGTAGAGCTACTCTCGAATCGCGTTGTTTGAAGCAGATGCAAAGATGCAGCATTACTGTGTGAACTGGAAAGTCCATGTGTGTCTATACTCGCGGATTGAGATATGCTGGATTGAGTCCATGGTGTTGCTATCACAGGAGAGCTACCCTCGAATCGCTCTGTTTGATGCATATACAAAGTTTCAGTGCTGCTGGATTGTATTGACTGTCTTGCGGTATGCAGTTCGAAAGTACTGAACTGTTCTCGTGGAATTTTGCTGGATGAAATAGATTGTGTCAGTGGGTCTATGGTGGTCATTGCGTGAGGGCTAGTTTGTTCTGGGTAAGTTATGTTCACCAGCACTTGTGTGCTGTTTTGGGTCCATGGTGTGCCCATCGAAGGCTCTAGAGTATTGTATATTGCATGTGCAGTTGCGAATTTAGACGTGCTATCCTCCATCCAAGGTGTTGAAGTCGCAGGTGTGGTGGGCGTTATCACGTAATTCGTGGTCAAGTATTCGAAATCGTCAGATTGTGAGGATAGAACGTTTAAAGATCCGGATAAGATAAATTGCTCCCAAGGTGACGTTGCCAAGTACGAAAAACTATCCGATATCTCATGTAGAGCTGTCATCGTGGGATCCGATAGGCTAGGTTGTATCCTCGGCGTTGCAATAACGGTTGAAGTTGTAGCGAGTTGATTATCCGGTGTTAAACTAATATATTCAGATAAGTTAATATGTTGTCCCGACAATGGTGTGGTCAAGTGTTCAGACCTGCTGGATATCGTACTTGGTGGATATGACTGTACAGTTGAAATTACAGAAGAATTCTCTTTGCTTCGCGCTGATGTCGGTATCTGCAATTCTGCGAATGGAAAAAAAAACGCGTTCATAAATTGTGCACCACATTACGCTCAAAAGATTGCACAAGATGACCAATATTTACGATAATAATGGGAAGTGTAGGTATATAAGTCCTCCATTCACTGCTAATTTAGAATATTTTGCCACAAAATTACCGATAATAGCTAAGGACGACAATAAGACCGGATATTGTTGTTTCTTCACACAAGAAAGATAAACATAGGGCCCTATGCCGCAAAATACGGTCACACAGCATGACCGCAACATCTGACTCTTGTTCAGATTTTGAAAGGAAACAATTTAATGAAAGATAAGCCCAGTGAATATAATGGATCCATACCTGTAGTTGTCGGAGGTTCAGTTACATTAATGATGTTGGTACCATTGCAGTAATCTAAAAGTAAATGTACTGATTAATATTTGATAATACTGATTAATCTTTTGAAAATCACTACTGTTACTAATGTCGAATCTTAAGTGTGTATCGTTGTCTCAACTCACGCGTACTTTTCAACAATTTATCATTATTGCCGGAGTGGTGTGCTCATTTTCATTTTCATGGCACGAATTATTTCCTGTTAGAGTTACAATTATTTCGCTACAAACTTCCTGCTTCAATATCTGTTATTCGATCCTTATACGTATCCCCGCAATGTTTTTAGCGCCTTACCGATTGAAAGTTTTGGTTTGCGACAATTGACGTATAAAATTGATTGAGGGAAAAAAAGCCATTTTTCATGTTCTGTCATAGGTGTATAGCCGTCTTCACAACGGCACGTGGCGTTGCGGCATTCACCACGGTGACCACATCTATCTCCATCACTGCAGTTATCCCCATACCGTGTTCCATTCCTCCTGGGGTTCATACATTTGAAGTTGTCGTAGCTTGCTTCGCTGCCATTGGGACATACACAAATCCCGTTAATGCAATCTGTATTGGATAGCAGACAGTCGAACTTCCCAGTACATTTCCCTCCTATTAGAGATACTGAAATTAGACAAACGCGAAACAAACGTCATAACCCATACAATGTCACGGTGGCGAAAGACCACGATACACGCCACACATCCCAAACAACCCATTCCACAAAAACATATCACACAAGCCCACACAGAGAATGTTATCGGTTATAAATTTGAGAGATATATAAGAGGTGAAAGAAGTTGACGTCTGACAACTAAAAATCAGCCGTACTCCAAGATAATTTGATAGGTTCGTCGAGAAGCTTTCCTTCACCAGAGATCCTGATAGGCGAGGAAGATCATAGCTGAATCGGTGATTATCCACCCCTTGTTCGACCGAACGGTCTCTTCCGAGACCCTCTGTTTAATGATCATGTGAATTGCAGTCTACTTCAAAAGTTCAGGATTTGCTGATTCTATACCAACGTGAACGAAGCCGTTCTTCAAGCTCTTGGGACTACGGAGCTTGAGTGAAAGAAAAATGACTGGAGATAGTGTGTGTGGAGCCAAAGAGGGTTGAAAAGTAAGTTATTCAGTATTTAGCCATCGTCCACAAAAGAATAGCCGCTTGATAATCGGAAGCCCTTTCCCAGTAGAAAATTAGTATCAATTAAAGGCAACATTGAAAGGGTTGTGAAAAACGATGCCGTCGTACTGACAAGAATTCAGATGACCCCATCGACAAATATTCTGACTGAATATTTCTAAAAACATCACAAGAGCCAAAAGTGATCAATGTGCTGATTTGCATTCCTGCAACGCTTTCACTGTAGATGTTCATGTGGACATCTTGAATGGCATGACCGCACGTCCCCTAATGCTTGAGCTTTGAAATATTGGAAGGCGATGAGGTAATAGCTCTATCAAGTCGTCTGATGGAAAATGATATAAATGATGGACTATGCTACCGCCAGATAAAATTAAAACGGCCAACTCGAGAGAGTATTTATAGAATGCAAGTTCTTTTTTTCACGGGGCGATTTAGACCCGTAGTGTCTAACGGTTCTGTCTTATAGTGATGAAATCCTTGAGCTCAGGTGTTACTCTTGCCAGGGTTACTGTTGTTTATTTAACTATTTTAGGCTTTTGAGAGGGAGAGCAGAAGAAATTAGTCCTCGAGTTATTCAGCTATTGCAGATAGTTTTGTCAACTAAAGGATAATTTGGAAAGTTCATTGGCAAAATGCTGAATACCATTGTTGTATATGTGGGGATGCATTGAATTCTTCCTCATGCGCATTTGGCAACCACAGCTGAGTTTGCATTGGTTCAACATAACCGGTGTGGTTAGATAGTTATACAGTCCAATAGGTGACCTATTGGATATGCCATTTCTCTCAGTCCATAAACAGTAATAACCGGAAAATTTGGATTCAAATTATCAACTTCGACAACATGTAGCGGGAAAACATGCCGACCAGTGCAACCAATATGTTTGTTCCGAGTTCTGGGATATAGTCACCGCAGTATTGTACACATTAATAGACAATATATTCAAGTTATGATTACATGTACATGGGAAGAAATACTATGTTGTAAAATACATTTTACCTAATTTGTACAGAAACGTACATCATTTGCATATATTGGTTTTCGTTGCCTATATTGGCACTCGTTTTCTGAAGCTACACCAAAAGCTCAAAACTGAAAACAGGCTCGTTACATTTGTCCAAAATGAATTTGGTCCATGGCAGGGTATTACCATTTCCCTAGTTCTTTCCTCCCGACAGGTATGCCCCCCTTCTTCCGTTAGGTCCGTCATGTATGATACCGCCAATCGGGTACATTATGCGTGCAATATACTTGGTTCTTTTCAATTCTTGGTTGAATGGTTCCTCACAGGTAGTCCCCTGTTGTAACGCATTGAAGGTATCATACATGACGGATAGACTCTTCTTCCTCCCATTATACTCCTGACTTCAGCCCCTAATATTTTCAGATTCCTCTGTTTTATAGATTTAGGCCCCTTTCCCCCTGCCCCCTGATCACATGAACCCTCGTGGAGATAGTTACACCGCTTCTGGGTTTTTTCACTTGCAGACAGTTTTACTTAAACAGATCGGGTAAATATACTATTTCATGATTTAATAACGACAGTTCCGGCATTAGCTTCATCTGTCATAATATATTATCAACCCATATTTATTTGCGATTGTTATCAGACGATTGTAAGTGACGATATCTCAGTCAGGATCTGTTTGTCGTGACAAGAATATCATGAACATAATGTCTGACATGGCGTTCACAAGGACCCCAGCGAATTCTTTATGCAATATTATCTGATTTAAGAAACAAGTACATTGATTCTTACCTCGTGTTCTGGCCCCGGCGATCATCATAGCATTAAACCCAATATCACATTGACAAACCAATTTGACAAACAGAACAATACACAGTATTATTTCACCATAATGCTTGACTTATGTAAGCAGCCGATATAGGAAAACGTGTAATGTTCTATATAAAAACAATTAGTGAGCTGGATCGAGTTTATCAAGCAGTGAAAATAGCTCTCTACGATTAATTACGTTATTATTACCTGATTTGCAAGCTTCGCGATCTTTCGTAACTGTAAACCCGATATCACACTGACAAACGTGATGATCACAACTCCTCTGGGTACACACAGCTCCAGTGGGACATTCAGCATCCTGTTTACAATGCTTCCCTAACACGATCTCTAAATATAACGAAAGAAATAAGAAAAGCAACAGCATAATATTATACTATTTCAGATATTTAAAAAAACGTTTACAAAATACACAGAAGGAGGGTATTCCACGGATATGAAAACAAATATTTAGGTTGGATTTCAAGTCTTACTCGGACAAATGAATTTATTGCTAAAAGATTATGATTTCGGACGCATTGTATATCTCGAATATTCATTTCGTTTCTTTGATTTATCTTTTTGTATCTCTCGAAGAATTGAATTGTTGTTTTATCTGCTAACATACATGTATGTAATTATAATTATAATTTAACGATAAATCATAAATTGTCTGAAGCGTCTGATTGTCTGATAACGATTGGATCTGAGTTGCGTGTAAAGTGACCTGATTTCTCTCAATCTTTGGGGAACGTACCGCTTTGAGAAACAATTGCTCGCACCTCACGATATACACCCAGTGAGCGTGTCGTCACTACATTGATGGGCATATCTGAAACAAGGCAAGTTCCCCAACGACCCTCTACAACGTACAGAAAACCTCACACACAATATGTTTGGATTTGGCTATTCTGTTATCATAAAGATCGAACCTGTCTCGTAAGATCCACTACTGGAAGTCTGAAGCCTATATGTTCGATTGATTTGTTTGGCTAAAATTATTTCTCCGGTCTCTGTAGCGATACATGTTTTGCCTTTGTACGTCTTATCAGAAGTTCAGTTTCATGAACTTCTGGTCTTATATCATTACATGTACTTTCTTAGTGTTTTATTCAATATTAGTATACCTAAAAATAAGTGTCAATAATTTATTTTTTTGTCACATTTTTTTAGTCAAACACCTCTCACATTACCCAGAAAAATGGGTTCAAAACCTAAACATATACCGACTCACCGTCAGTAAGCGAGATTAAAACCCCAGTCAGTAAGAATATACCTGGCCATATGCACATCTGAAAAAAGCAATGGCAACACCCAATTTCATTGATGGAATTTGGCACTAATTGTATCATATGAAAAATTTTCATTGGCTGTGAGATGTAAATAATTCACGGAAACAGCTGTCGGTGTTAAACTGCTCAAGTACTTTAAGTATCTTGTCTGCAGAGGAAGTTTCAAGGTACATTCTACGCTAGAAAAAAACGCCTGAATTTGTTTGTTTTGATAAAAGGAACAGCAATTAAATTACATGGACATTTCTTGCCTGCATGTTGATCGCTTCGCCCTTGCAAGAACGAAGATTGTGTTTATTTTATACCAGCTTTGAATCTGGGACAAATGCTGCATGTGAATCATCCGGTAAAACAGGGGAACTTTTTTATCAACGACGGCTACAAACTGAAAGTCGGATCTTATTCAAAGAGCACAGCTTTGGCAAAAACATCCACTCATGTAAGTAAATCGTAGCAAGCGGACGCTCATATCTGATGGACCACCGTTTCTTCCACACCGGTAATCAACAAAATTCAAATGTGACAAATGTGTCACTGAGCGATGAGTAGAGCATCCAATGAGTAAAATATGTATATGGTTAGCTTGGATAATAAGAGCAGTTTATTATATTCATTCGATCCAAATGTTCGATGAAGCATTTAGTCGTTTTAAATATAGAAGTGAGAACAAACAAGGAACAAAGCCGTGTCAGTCCATCTTTTCTTAATCGTTCGCAGAAACGTTTATGTTAACATGTTTGCCGGTCACGACACAACTTCAGAAAATTTTGATATCTGATAAAATACCTCTGAGTACAATTTGACAGAGGCGTTTCTTTTTTGTTCGAAGCATTTGTGTACAATCTGATTCATCTGATTTTAACCCCACCGATATGTGAACTCGACAGGTGAAATTAACCCGGTAGAAATGAACACACCTTAATGACACACCACAGTAGAACTGCTGACGACGGTCTCGACACACATAGCAGTAGGTCAAATAAACTGAACAAACGTTATACCTGTGACGTGATAAATATAAAAACATAACTACATGTACACCAAGGCGATCTGTTCTACTTTTCCAATGAAAGCGATGACATCTGATAGTTGATAGTTGATATTCTTTTTAAAAAATATATGTTTTTATGATATATCGAGTGACTTCTGGTAAGCGAGAGGTAACGAAACGCCTTAAACAAATATGTCGTTACTGGTACACTAATTATCTTCTTATTTAGCAACGATACGGTTCGAGTGCCGTATGGTCAATTTACCTTCGACATGGCGTAGAATTATTTCTGGGCATATGGGCTGCATTCAAAAGGTATGTTACACGTGATGATGGCAGATAACATAGTGTAGATTGAAATGAAGAGAAATTGAAGAGTTGGCTTAACTGACACAGATATTTACATCAACACAAAGTTATTATGACTAATACAGATTAAACTCCACTTGATATATATAAAACAAATACCAGAAACGACAAGGCGCTATTAATTAAATTGCTGTTTCATGTGATACTTCCAAATTTCTTCGTTGGTATAAATTGTTAAAAACTTAATATATTTGTCACGTATGTTTCCTTAAATGTTGCCCAAACTGGCATTAGAATCGTATCAGTATTATCAACTATAAAGTTGTCTCCATATGGCTGGCGGAAGATCTCGCATGGCATCTTCGATGCTCCGATCTATACATGTACACTAGTATCTGATCAAATATCCTACCCTTTTTGATGTTACTCTGAGGCAACCATGTTTCACAACTCCGGATCGAAGGGATCCTATATATATGTTGGAAAACACAAGACGGGGAGACTAACTATATTATTTCAGCATGAGCTTTCGTAGATGTGTAATCTACTTCTTCAGATGTCACAAAATGGGCAATTTTAACCTGGTATATATATATATATTTGGTCATAAAAAGAAGCAGACAATAATTTGGTCATAAAAGAAGCAGACAAGGGTTCAGCCATAGTTATTATGGACAACAGCAAAATGCGGAGACGTACGATGTAAATGTTGTCTAAATCTCACTATTGGCAGTTCATATCTCTTTCGGAAAGCTAACAAACAGTTCAAAATTAAACATAATATGAACTGTGATTCTAGAAATCTTCTGTATGTTCTGACTTGTAATCCATGTGGCGCTCCATATTTTGGCCAAACAGGGGACCGTCTGAAATCACGGACTCGCGTACACCGACAACAAATAGAAACACCTAGATTACGTCATCTCAAAGTGAGTAAACATGTGGCAGATTGTGCTAGCCACCTTGAGATTAAATTTTCCATTTTTCCGTTTTTTAAATTTAACACGGACGATGTAAGCATCCGGTTGGAAAAAGAAAAAAATTAATGTTCATTGAAAAATACGGGGAATCCCTCAATTGCTAATACCGAAAATATATCACTTAATTATTTGATCGATTCAGAGTCATTAAAACATTATTTCAGTATTCGCAGACTGGTTCCAGAAAATGAGTTATGCGCATGTCTTTAGGTGCATGGAGACCAAGAGCTGTAAAGTACGCATGTCTGAGTACATGGAAACGCTCACAAATGACCAACCAGCAGTCGTCTCTCTGTAATCATTGTTTTGTATGTGATTATACTTGTTCTGTTATTATGACTTTATGTAACCATGCAACAATAATTGTAGACATGCTGCACTGTATAAATTGTATCCAATAGCATGTTAACTTCGTCATTTGAAAAGCTCTAAAAGAGCGAAACCGGTTATGACAATATAATATCCAGTTTTTACTTATATCTACCCACGTGTAGTGTCCTTATTTTCTATATATATATGCCGTCAGCATAACTATAATAACAAAAGGTATTGGAACCATTTAGCATGGATAACGATATTTCACTCGAATCCGAGGACAAAGGATGACCTGTCTTCAGGACATCAGGGATATCAACAAAATACAAATTTGATCGGAAAAAGACCTCGCCTGAATGTCGCAATGCTAACTATCGCCATTCAAAATCGGATTATATTTTTTCTCTCCTTGCGAACTGTCGGCCACTCCACTTCCAATGGTAGCAGAAATATGTGACATGTAGGAGTTTTAAGTATAAATCTTATATTTCGAAATTTTAGGCAACTGACCTGGGTGGTGTCACCTTGAGCTAACTAATGCTGCAATCTGTCAAGCTTATAATTTTGCTAATTACGCTTTTTTATGTTTCTCTGTACACAATTCCAATTAGTTTAATAAGTATGGTTACCGTAGCAACATGATCATCAAGGCTGTATTGAAAAACGGAAATACGAAATGCTTATGAGAATTAATTGCTGAAAATAAGTAAGACTCAAATTTCAAAACAAAAAATATGTATACTCTTAAGTATTGCATTGTCTGCCTGTGTTGGAACACTTCGATGAAATAGACGGCAAGCAACATGTCTTTCTTCCACAAGTTCTATAATTGCACTGGGGTCCTATTTTAACCTTAAATTTAAGAATTAAATGGACGGATACACTAATCTTGTATTTGTATATGTACACCCGAGTCGGAAAAATTAATCTCATACAACATGCATATAAAATGTACGTATTGCTATGCTAAATTCACAACCCGGGTGTGAATTACCCGGAAATTCAAGTGTTACTAATCCTCCGGTAATACACAGTTCATTGTAAATATACAACATGATGACATTAGGGTTGTGGTATTTGCTGAAATAAAAAATCATTTGTAGAAAAAAATACGAAATATTTTCACTCACCTTGATATTGCAATCTTTAAATATTGAGAGGATGCCTCACTAATCTTTATATTAATCTGCTTTTGATCGAAAATGATTCCTCTCCAAATGTATCTGGTTTCAGTCACATTTGAGTAAATATAATATTGTAACGTTCCTGTCCCTCCTTGGCATCGGTTCGGAAACACGCTGTCCGCGGACGAGCAGCTGTCAATAGCTTTCAAGTCCGCACAATTATTAGGGTTTTAGAAAATGTTCAATATTTACCCAGAAATATGAATAGTATAATAATTTACTTTACAGGAGAGCAGTTGATGTACAAAGAGGATTCGGATTTGAGCATCTCAGAAGAAATCCCGAATAATTCCTGGTTTTACTTGGAAAATAACCTGTCGATTAATCGGACGGCTTACAGTATAACAGGCGAAATTTTGCTAAAATATAAACTCTTGTCCTTTACAACAACCCAGCCAAAAGGTATGAAAGGTTATTTCGATCATAGCTCGATACATAGCCTTTATTTAATGTCCCCGCCTCAAATACCTGTGATGCCAGGTAACGTCTCTTGTATCTTGGTCATATCTGTATGTTAACCCTACCTTAATTTCGCCGGGAGCTTTACACTTCCCGACAAATTTTAATTTATTAAGTCTCCTATATTAATGCGAATTCAAACAAAATCACTGGTTCCCTCTGGGTGTAACTGAATGTCAGAATATGTTTGTTTGTAAGCTTTATTATTTCCTTGATGGTCATTGAATGAAAGTGCTCGAGTGTCGTCAGTAATAACGCAACTTGCCCCTGTGTTATATTATTTCAAACTGTTTTAATGGGACATCATTATGTGAATGCTTTATAGCGGTATCTGCCGTTATTTAATAGCTATATATACTATTTGTCCGACTAATAGCATTTCGGTTGTCGGTTCTCACAAAATTATGTTCTGAATAAGACCTTGAAATCTATCCATATTCCCTCGTTTAGGCAGTTTCGTCCATGTAATGGACACATAGTTGCATCAGATGACTTGATAAGGCTATTACATCAGCGCTCTTAGATATTATCATTTATTACGATAAATACATGGCTAAGATAAAAACAAGATTTCAGTCATCTTCAGGGATTAATTATAATATAATTATATGCCTACATTGTGAAACACCCTGCCAGAAAATACTGGCTCGGGTGAGAATCGAACTCACGACATAGGGGATTCTGGCAGGGTGTTTCACAATGTAGGCATATACCTATATTATAAATAAAAACATGGCTAAGATACAAACCATCGCAGAGATCAGTTTTGGTTTTTGTGATGGTTTTAGAAATATGCAGTCAGTAAATTCACCTGTGGGATAATTTGAGTTCTTGTCAGTACGTCGGTATCTTTTATTCGCCATCATTATTATGCTGCGTTCAGTAGGACACGTTCTCATATTTAATCCAATGTAATCACCAGAAAAATGGTTTCTAAGTTGATAAAATCATAGCTAGGTTGCTGGTGCTACTTTTTTTATTTATTTTTTTTTCACAGGAATTCGATATGTCTTTTGCACGAGAACTCAGAGACTGAAGGAAGTAAATTCACTAGATGAACGCGAGAAATGCTAAGTAACAGAAACGTGTTTATGTGGCCTTAACTTCATATCATGCTCGTGTACGCCCACCGGAGATAGACAAGGAAGAGAAATCGAAAGCCCAACTATCATGACCAGGAAACATGGTGAAACACTTGGAAAACTCAATTTATTCTATTACACTTTCCATGGTTATCTCAACTTATCTGATTCTTCCCGGTCGAATCTCGTGTGTATCGGGGTTAGGACGGCCCCGTTCTCTTAACTGGAGGTAAAAAAGGTCGTTTTTGCTCATTAAATCAGTTCACATAATGAATTCAGCAAACTCCTCTTGACGCGCAGACAGACATATATATCCCCATCAAATGGCAGTAAATAAACAAATTGTCATATATCTAATTTGCATAATAATAGGGCAAATATCTGTCACGCTATTGAAACAACATTGACTGGTTCTTCTAATGGCAAATTAATTTTAGGACGTGAAACAATAGACAGATTAATACGTTTGAGGTTTTGAAGCATTGGTAAAGAAGGAAGTTATTGAGCAAAAACGACCCTTTTTACCTCCATTTTAGGAAGCGGGATCGCCCTAACTTGTTTATTAATATTGAGTGTAGAGAAAAGTATAGCGAGTTTGACCCGTACATACTTCCGATCGCGTTTACAGCGGATGTTCAAAACGACTAAACTTTGGAACGTTTTCAAAGAGTTTGTTCTCATGCTAGAACAACTTAGCCCAATTAACACGAATCTAGTTACACATGGCAGTGTGACTAACGTCACAGGACCTACGAAGTAGGGTAGGCATTAGGACTCTGACGCGAACTGAACTCTTGGAAATCCCGCCGTCCCAAATTGAAATCCTGCCTATATTAAGATGGGCACAGCCCAAGTCAGAATTACCAGTGATTTTCATTAAAAATCACCAGAAAGTTTAATCAAAAGTAGGTGAGTTCAGAACTTACTGTGGTCATGCAAAAAATCAAGGTTCTAATATCAAAGGTTCTCCATATTTTGCCGACGAAAGGATTCGGATGGACTCACTCACTCACCGGATGGACTCACTCACTACCGGACAATTTGCAGATGGTAGCCTACTTCGTAGGAAAAGAATAATGGTTCAAAATGAATCAAAGGGAGTACCTGTCTGGATGTTGGCGCGAATGTTGTCATTCAAAATCGCCTTTCGGGGATCGCCTCTTGTTTCCAATGGACAAAAGTTTACTCAAGGTTTTTTTTTATGTGATATAGATATATATATATATATATATATCACACTGGTAGAAAAGTACGATCACAGTGCAAATTAACTTGTGTCGACATGTCGTTGCACTGAAACCGGCGCTAAGGCCGTTTTAAAGCAATTTGATTACATATCCATGGTGTTTAAATGAGCGGCCATATTCAACGCGTAATTTAGATTCAATACGCAAGAAACGACATTGATCTGTATTCTTCAGTGACATGTTTTTGACGATAGAAATATTATCATTACAATCGTTTAATCCGTCATTCATTATTCATCCGTCGTCCATTAAAGAATATCCGCGTCCATAATCCAACGACCAATTCCATATTCCATATAACAGCATTAGCACCGAATTCAGAAAGACAACCATAGTATGCACAAACATGTGATAGTTTCCTACAAGAGAGAAGCAGTCAACATCTTCCAATGATTCCGGCAAGACATCATGATGTTCCAAAAACATGAAATCCGTATAGCTGATCAGTATTCTTAATCCGTATGATATTCGTTGAAAATTCGTCATCTAGAGAATGATGTATCTCAGTCACGCTTTGATTGTGACTGTTCATATGAGTACCATGAGTATCTTGAAGTACATGGGTTGACGGCATTGAAAACTGTTGTCCTAACTGTTTCTTTTTCGCATTTAACTTGTTAAAGTTGAGACGCATTTGCCAGCGGAGAAGAAATGGTGTAAAAGAAATGGTGTAAATGACAATATAACTAGCTATCTATACATAAACAACCATAATACTCAGTCTGCTTCCGTCACGCGAAACGGCTAAACTCATGAGGATAAGTTACATATCATCAGAAAGCTCACGCGATTTCCATAGCTACTGGATATTGCGAAAGGGCCATCGAGCGGGAGAGGGATCCTGAAATCTAAACATTTCTGATTGTAGAATAGGTAGCAACGTGCCCAGCTTTAATAACTATTGAATATAGAGCCTCAAGCGCCTATGTCACGATTGCGTGTAGAAAAAGTGGAGGCCATGTTATATTATTGTAGCTTAATATGACTGCCGTCACAAACATATATTGCGATATGTCCTGGTAAACTGGCACATTCTCATATAATGCAAACCTTAGCTATTAGTATAAATTAAATCCCCTATGGCTGGCTGTCTGTGTTATAGAACTCGCTAAACGTGTGTTGTAGAGATTGAATATATATCAGTACGTTCTTAAAATGGTACAGAGAACGATTTTGAACTGGCTCCTGGTTGGGAGAGCGATATATGTACCAGGTTGAGGCTGTTTTTGGTATGTCAGATCAACTGCACAAGTATAAGATACCACATACACTAGATAATGGTCGTCCAGATTATTTGCCCATAACTCGGTAACAGCGTGATGTAGAGGTACAATGTATGCGTCATTGTGAAGGAGGGGCCACACCCATTCATAAATCAATAACCATTGAACGTACTTTCGCATTTCATATCTAATGTACAGCTCTCCCAAATGGGGAGAGAGAGACAGAGTAGAATTTAGCTTCGAGTTCAGCAACATTTTAGATATCAAGCAATATATTCTTGCAAATTACAGTGTAACGCTGAACGCCATTAAGAGAGTTGCGAACGCATTTCAACACGGAAAGCCTATAATTTACTGGACATTTACCCTTTAAGGTTCCTGTTTTATCAGAATTATAGAACACAACCGCCAGACCGATAAGTTCATTTCAAAGCCATTCATAATATTTATTTACATGATACTGTTTTACCTTATTGTATAAGCATGGTATCACACAGACAAGCGATGCGTTCCCTGTATCAATTGTGTACGATTGGTTATTTAACCTACTAGACCGAGAGATGCGCAACACAACTTGGAATATTAAACTTAAATATATCTACTAACGATCAGTTAGCGTAATCTGATTCGTCTCTGGTATCCATCATCTGTGTGGAAACCTTTTTTTTAAAGAAGAATCGCTTATGTCGTTTCATGATTACGAGGAGATACTAACGATAGAGTGGGAAATAAATAATGCAAAGCTGGTTGCCATACTGGCACCGGGGGCGGTAGTAACGCAGTTATCATTGGTGACAGCGACCATGGCTTGGTTGCAATTAGTTTACTTGTGGATGTTGTCTTCCTGTATCTCAGACGTGAATGTCCAGTACTTGATCTGGTAAAGAGTTACACATTCCATAATTTGTATCAACACACAATATATGTGATTATCTTTCTCGGATTATGATTCACATATTTTCAAGAAATATTATGTGAAGCCGCTATGGGGCTTTATTCGTTCGCGAAACATATATGGGTCTGGCATAGGTCGAAATGTGTTCCACATTTTGTTTACCAATAATTGTTCATTTGGATTTCCCGGTCACGTCATTAGTTGGGACCATGGCAGTTTGATAATATATCCGTCACCTCATGATATACATTCGCTGACTTCGATCTGGAGGAGTATGTATTTCCTAAGGCACAAAAATACAAATTGTACAAACATAGCACATTCGTTGGTGCAACAATTTGCGCTAAAACCGAAAAATACCAATGCCATAAAGTGTATATTCCTGTACAAGCATTCGTTAACGTAAATGACTTGATAGTGTCATATTGTGAAATAAAGATGCGCAAATAAAACCCTATGAATTGGCATTTTTACCTCCGTCGATCAGACGGAGGTCTAGGAGCGCAACGTGAAATCTCCCGCCAAATAATTGTCATATGGGGAACCCACGACTCATAGTATTTCCAATAGGGATCGTCATGGTTCCCGACGAAATCTTGAATCTTTTCTTTGGACACAAATGAATGCTTACGTCACAAAAGGTGTGTATCCTTTGCAGCGCTTCCACCGGGTCTCTTTATTCGAGGGTACTAAATTCGCGCGTGTACAGTATAGCTTCGCGCTGGTACAGATTGCCGGTTTTCGACGAAGACAAACCTGCGCTTTCATAAAAAGTAAATTTTCACGAAAGAAAAACTCGCATTCCTACGGAGCCGTGGAGGGGACATAGTTAATATTTTTTTAATTTCCCCCGAGATAATATCCCCCGAGATAATAACTAGGGGAAAATTCACCATTGGTCAATTATCTCGGGGGAAAATAATTTGCCCCGAGATAATTATCTAGGGGTAAATTCGCCATTGGTCAATTATCTCGGGGTAAATTATCTCGGGGAAAATTAATTTTCCCCGAGATAATATCCCCCGAGATAATATCCCCCGAGATAATTATCTAGGGGGAAATTCGCGATTGGTCAGTTATCTCGGGTGAAATTATCTCGGGGTAAATTATTTTCCCCCGAGATGATTGACCAATGGCGAATTTCCCCCTAGATAATTATCTCGGGGGATATTATCTCGGGGAAAATTAATTTCCCCCGAGATAATTTCACCCGAGATAATTGACCAATCGCGAATTTCCCCCCAGATAATTTTGACCAAATGGCGAATTTTCCCCTAGTTATTATCTCGGGGGATATTATCTCGGGGGAAATTAAAAAAATATTGACTATGTCCCCTCCACGGCTCCGTACATTCCAGATAGTATAATTGGAAACTTCCTCGAGAATCTCTGAATCGGCAAAAAGATAAAGGACGAGTGTCATTCACCAGGATGCGAGTCGGAAGTGAGAAGTCAAATTCAAAGTCAGAGGTCAAAAACGTAAAACTCCGAAGAACTCTCTCGGCTTTTTCTTTTCTTTTTTTTTAGTTGGGGGGTGAGGGTTGGGGAGATAGCGACTGAAAAAATATATCTTCCCATGCTTCAATCGTTATCTGCGAATCCGATCAACAACCTAGCCGGATAATCTGTCAAAAATTATCCGTCGTCTGGGTAAGGTTGAAGGGTCATCGGAAGCTCGAACTGTGATACAGGCAAAAACTGTTGTTGTTGTAGTCTGGAAAAATAACTCTGCCTCACGAGGCGCTCTCTCGGCTTTTTCTTTTCCTTTTGTTTGAAGATTGGGGGGGGGGGGGGAGATAGCGACTGAAAATATATATCTTCCCATGATACTTCAATCGTGCGCTCATGAATTCCACGGAAAAGCGGACATTGCTAAACAGCCCTTTTTCGCATAAAATTCACTCCACATTCTGTCGCAGCCCTATTCGCTTCCTATGATCCCCGGGAACAAGCCAATAATAGAGAAGATGTATTTTAATAGCGAAATATTTTTCCCGCAATTTTTTAACATGAAGAACTCGGGAAATTCTAAATTGTCAAAGAAGAAAAATTGCACTTTACTGAAAACTATACTATTTTGAAACATCTGCAGAAAAGATATGCATGTGGCGGGAGCTGTATACCTTAGTAAAAATAAGAGGTCAGAGTTTTAATTTTCTAAGTAGAAGAGATAAATTCACTCTAGGAATATTTTTTTGAAGAAAATGTGTAATTAATAAAGCACTTTTACCGATAAGATTTAAAAAGCGCACTCGTGATTCCATCACGATTTTTTGTCGATTCCGTCACGGACTAGATTTAACCCCTGGGATGATCCAGTCGCGTTTTTCTCACGATGAAAAAAATCTTATCATCCTTGGGTACTGTATGTTAGTAAGAGATGTCATATAAGAATAGTCAGATTGAAACAGAGCAGCAAAAAAATAGACAAGCAACACTAGTCAAGAGTCATGTCCGTTTCAGGTGATTCCGTCACGAACATTTCGAAGCATGATTTACTGAAAATGCTGGATCATCTGTAGATTTTTCATGGATCCGTAAACAGATGTCATATAGAATAGCAAACTAAATTTGAAACTACATGGGTATGACCACGGAACTTCCGAGTACATGACTTTGAATAAAGAAAAAGTCTTCCCAACGGTGATTCCGTCACGGTGGAATTCATGATCTGTGAATCCGATCAACAACCTAGCCGGACAATCTGTCAAAAATTATCCGTCGTCTGGGTAAGGTTGAAGGGTAATCGGAAGCTCGGACTGTGATACAGGCAAAAACTGTTGTTGTTGTAGTCTAGAAAAATAACTGGCATGCACTCTATGGAGAAGGGCCTCGTGAGGCACAAAGTGTTGTTGTTTATCTGCAAATCCGCTCAACTCGATGGGTATCTTTTACTTGTTCTCACAGTTGCCTGGCCTGTGTGATATTGGGTGGTCGAAGTCTACGTATAGTTTTTTTCAATAAATTATGGAAATTAATATAAACATATATTTTTTTAAATAGATTTTTTTATAAGTGTATTTCTCTTTCATCTTTGGCTCAATTAAAGTCATTCTTTAAAATGTGAAGCCGAGTTAATACAGTTTTTAATTATCTACCAAACCCTGTCCTCTATGACATAGAATAAAAGAGAAGTTGGGAATAGAACCGCTCAACACAGTCATTTCTAAACATCAAGTTGTACATAAGTATTTTTACTTACTCTGTACAAGCTGAGGGCATTTTTGTGGCTTTTGAAAATTTTGAGATTTTTGCGAGTCTGTCCATATTTAACTAAGCGACGTCCAAGCGAGCTAATGTACGCGCGTTATATTCATATCAAGTATGGTGCGGCTTGTGTTCAATGAGGCTTGGAATGTTTATACAATTAATTTTCTTCTCACTGTTACACAATAAATATTTGCTGCGTGGAATCCAGTCATTTGTTCCATAGGGGCAATATTCTCATCAGCCATCACCATTCAATGTGAATGTGATACATGTACAAGTCCATGGTCATTGATACAGTAAGGTGAAGGCGATGGTGACCTGTAACACCAGTATACAAAATTATACCAAGCGCATTGAATCCTCATCATATGATGTTGAGACAGATCAGAACGAAGTGTCGGTAAAATCAGGTGTGTTTTGAAGAGCATTCTCTCATCAATGATGATGCTATACTGTACACATACAAAATATGAAGTGTTGCTGTGTTGGGCCTATAGCACAAAATCACAAGCAAGTTGGTACAACTAGGCACACAGGGTCTCATTTCTGTCGCTAACGTGTTGATTTGGGTCCTCTCATGGGGAGGTGTGGGTGGGATGGGGCCTAATGTCTCAAGCACTTTTCCAGGTTTTCCATCAATATACTCTATTCCATACCCCAATATTTCAAGCACGTCAAATGAAACAAAAATTATTTGCTGGGAATGTGACTTTCACGTCCCTGTCTGGACATGCTAGTGAGGAACCCTCAATCCCAGATTAATTACCATTGATGAAGCTAACGTCCAACAAATGCAAAATTGAGCTTGGCATCCGGCCGTGTGTTATTCAGTGATGTATTACGCTACGGACCCTGTTGCCTCGACGGAGACCTTTGCGCTCATCCAGCGCTTGTTAGCTATAGGCGCGTCAAGCTGTACATTAGGGACCAAGTAGCGTCTTCAAATTACGATTCATACACCACCCACAACCAATTACTTCCATCGAATGACAGCCAGGTAAATTCAAATAGAGTTGACACAGATAATCATCTGCAATATGCATGCTCACCACGTTCTATATACGAATTGTAATAAATTACTTGTTTTGAGAAAAGTTTCCCAAATTCGATAATCTAACAGTTTCCGTTTGTTTTTTTCGGATAAATGGAGACTATAATGTGAAATAGTCAGAATAATATTGACACAATAACAATAAAATATACACTTTGATTGCCTCAAATATTTGGTCTCTCCACAGAACAAATATCAATTAAAACAGGGTGAATTATCCTATATTTCAAAATCATCAATCGACGTCTTTGTCCTTCACAGGACAATAACATTCACTACGGAGGTACCATCTGTCTCACCTGTAAAGAAAACATTACTGCCAAATTTATCGGCGTAGATTACCCAGTGGTTCTTTTGTCGTCTTGGACAATACAGTGTTTGAAGAAAATGTATACGTACCTGGCATATCGCTTCCTTCAAGGTTCACAGACTTGAGTGTGATCTGGGGTTCGGGTGTGCTAGGTTGTGGAGATAGAGGTGAGGTAATGTTTTCGGGTGTGATGGTTTGTGTAGATGGATCAGGAGTCAGGGATGTACTAGATTGTGCAGATTGATCAGGATTGCGAGGTTCGGGTGTGCTATTTCGTATGGATGGATCTGCAATCGGGTTTCGTTTGTACTTGGTTGTGTAGATGGAGCTCACTTCCGGGATTGGAGTGTGGTAAGTAGCGTAGATGGAACTGGGATCCTGAGTTTGCTTGTGATAGATTGTGTATATACAGTTTGGATCGGAGTTTAGAGTGTGCTAGACTGTGTAAATGGACGTACAGCACAAGATCTGAGAGAACTAGGTCGTGTAAATGGAGCTGCAGTCCAAGATTAGGGAGCACTGGATTGTGTAAATGGAGCTTCAATCCAAGATTCGGGAGTACTAGATCGTGTAAATGGAGCTGCTGTCCAATATTCAGGAGTACTAGATCGGGTAAATGGAGATGCAGTCCAAAACTCGGGAGTACTAGATCGTGTAAATGGAGATACAGTCCAAGACTCGGGAGTGCTAGTCTAGATCGGGTAAATGTAGATGCAACCCAAGGTTTGCGATTGATAGATTTGATAGATGCACTCAGGGTTTCGGGTTTGATAATTTGTGTAAGTTGAGCTGAGGTGAGAGATTCGAGCGTGCTGAGTTGTTGGGATGCAACTGTGGGTGTTGATTTGTGTGTACTAAATTGTGAAGATAAATCTGTTGCTGAATATTTGGGTGTGCTAAATTCGGTAGATGGAGCCGATGTTGTAGGTATGGCTGCGCTTGTTTGTATATAAGGAGCTGTCGCAGAGGGATGCTGTATGCTCCATTGAATCGAGTGAGATGCGATTGTGTGCCAAGTTGTTTAGCTTTAGCTGAGTTTATTTGTTCTGGTGGGCTAGATTGTGTCGCTGTTGCTGGGATGCGAGTGTCGAGTGTACTAAGTTGATGGAATCGTCTCACTCCAAGATTCCAAAGTAGTCGATTGTGTAGATGGAGCTGCAGTTGAAGATTTTGGAGTACCAGATTGTATAGATGGAGCTGCAGTTTGAGATTTAGGTGCTAGGGTGCTAGGGGCCGCGTGGATACTTCATAGTCTTCACATGAACAGCTGCAATAAAAGCGTGGCTGAGATACTAAGGCTACGTCCTAGAATCCACCGTATTCTCGAGTCTAAATGTTAAGTGCCGAGAGATGCATTCCTGTAGAGCCATATGATTGCTTTTTGGTCGCCAGACGTCGTCAATTTTTCCCAACTCTTGCATATCGCTCCAATGTAGGGGTCGCAGAAGGTGTATATGTACCTGTGATCGTTGGTTCGGGTGTACTAAATTGTGCAGATAATCCTGTAGTCGATGGATCGAATGTGGTAAATTTGATCAACGATGTGCTAAATTTGATGAACCTTCTGGATCGTCAATGGGGAACTGTGTTTGATACTCGAGGTAATGCCCGAACAATTATTGCTGGAACGTCTGTCACATCCGTTATGTTAATCCCATTCCAAAACTGCAACTGTATAAAAGTTCAGATATAGACTGCATGCATATCAACGTGAATAAACACCTCTGAAGCGGAACTCTCTGTCCTAAACATATGTAAGTGTTTATCAACTCGGAAAGAATACATGACTAGCCAAATGATCACAGAGAACAAGCGTAAGGCTAAGATATTTGGGATTACACACTCACGCACTTCCACTCTTCAAAGTGTTATCAGATCAAACACTTACTATGTAACTACGGATATATCGGCTGATATGATAGTATTGTTTCGCAACACCTGTCGATTCATGTGTGTATCATGAAGATATCACTGCACACGCGATGGTATAAAATGTAGTAGTCTCAAAATACCATGGCATACCATGACGATCTAATTACACAAGCCTGAAGGGGCCCTCGGTGGCTGAGTGTTCGAAGGCGTTTCGCTGGTGAAACGACATTCAATATACCATAAATAAATACAGTTTTGCCGGGGTAAATCGTGGTACGTCCTACGAGAAATATGACGACAGAAACGATTCCTTTAAGCGATTGGGAAGAAGAAACGATGCAGATTAACAAATGTTAGAGAAGACTGTTTAGAAGTAAACAATTTCCACACTATTTAGTCTCATCAAGGTTCATCGCATAATTAAAAAGGTTCGTCCGCTGAGAGTGACACCTATTTAAAACAAAATCGGCAGATGATCGTAAAATTTTCATGGCAGCGTCTCTCGAAATCGTAAATGCTAGTCGGGAATATGCAAGTAGGTTTAAGATGACTAATTTGAAAAGAATATCAAGTAGGAAAGTCAGAGGCTATGACGCGAAATAAGGGCAAATTGGGTGAAAATTTCCTATTTTCGGTGTTATTGAAATGGAAGAATCACGCATATAGATATAGAGTACTTGTATCTATCTCTCTGGTACAACACTAAAATGCAAGCGTCTAGTCCGTCATTCAATATTCAGCTGTCGTTCATTAAAACATTTCCGCGTCCATAATCCAAAGACCTAATTCTTATAATAACATTAGCACCAAATTAAAACTAGGTTAATTTCCTGCAAGTCAGCAGCGGTCAACAGTTTTCAGTGATGCCAGCAAGACATCATGATGTTCCAAAAATATCAAATCTGTATCGCTGTTCTGTATTCTTAATCCATATGATATACTTTGTAAGGTCGGTATGATGTATCTCAGTCAGGCTTTGATTGTGGGTGTTCATATGAACAGTATGAGGATCCCTAATCCCGGGTTAAGCGGAACGTATCGCCAAAGATCTTGCACGCTACGCTCGTATTTTGCTATCAGCATGCGATATGTATCGCCAAATTTAAGAAACTGAAAATTTAGAAATATAAATTTAAATAAAAACATGCCCCCCGTTGTCCTAAGGTAAATTTCCTTATAAAATAGCTTGCAGATTTCACACTATGAACGAATATGTGACCAAAACAAATTTATATCATGTTGTTGGTATTCCATACCTATACTTTGAAAACAAACGACATGCCAATCTTTTTTTAATAATTAGCAGATGATTTTACAAATAAGAATACAAGATCTGGAGATACGAGTGTCTCTGTCGGTGGCGATGTGTTCACTCAGGCGTGGAAGAGTCCGCTCAAACGTTATCTACCGAAGGGTATACTAGTGTCGGTACCGCGAGAATTATCACGATTAACACTAAATTCTAGAATATGTTTGACAGTTTAGACTGTTACTATCCTTGCTCTGTAGATTTTAGTCTATATTCGTCATAATGCGGTCCACTATTAAAATCGCATATCCATAAAACGAAGTCGATCGTTAAAGGACATAGACGGCATTTGAGTCTAACCATTGACAGGTATTCCTTCCTGACGGCGTTATATCAGAAGTAATCTCTTTCTATTGTCAGTACACTTTATCGCGAGCTTTCGTGAAATACTTTGACTGCATATTCCTTACAACAGACTTTCAACTTCTTCACCTAGACATAATTCGATACATAAGCTTTCGATCCTCTTGTCGGGCCTTTTTCAACGCGGAAATTCTCTAACAGCTGACGTCAGCTGGATATTGAATGTCGAATCTGACTCTTGAAATTTATCAAGTGGAGAAGCTAAGCGTTTGTAGTATTAATGAAGATTCCTCGTGTGAGTCCAAAACAGTATATTGCATATTGGTTGTTGCCAAAAAGAGGAATACCAGTCACCTTTCATGAGTCTTGGAAAGAAGAACAATGTTGATATTTCTTTCTACTGTTACAAGGTGATCGTAAAACAGTATTTTCGTTTGGGATAACACTTTCTTAGTATAGCACAGATTCTAGTGCTTAAAATTGGTGGAGTCACATACGGGATTCGAACCGACGACCACCAGATTAAGGCACCCAAACGCCAGCACTATATGTCGGCGATCTTAAGCCTACCTGACAAATTATCCCTTCGCTCCGTGGCTGCCGCCGTCACTGATAACCTAATAATCTCCGCGTTGTTCAGCTGAAAGCTCGGGCAATCTATACACATGTTATACATATATCCAGCAAATCTGGCTGTCCCAGCTATCCAAATGCTGTTCTCGTTTGCAAGTTATCGATTAAATTCGATATCGGCAGTCTCGATTAAAAAAATAAGTACGCATAGATTTAATTGCTTTGTATCCTATCCAAACATATAGAACATGTCTTTTGCTACATGTATTCCGTATTTCAAGGAACCATGAATCTTGACGGGTATTCGGAATTCTCTATAGGGGGCTTGTATCTCTGAAAACGTTCTAATATACCACTCTCACCTTGCTGAGAATGTATGAAAATATTATCAGACTATCTCTCTATTTACTCTGATAACCGCCTAGTGATTTATCTCGTAAGTGTTTTCAATGTGTGTATGTATTTGCAAATTTGGCATGTCGCCCGCCTATAATTTTCATTATTCTGACCAACATAATACTATCAGATACTAGCTGCTATATACAGGTTTCAAACTCGTGTTCCATCCCTGTGATCCCTCCGAATATTTGCACACGCTCACACACAAAATTGGGATAGGTGAGTGTTAATTAATTTGAAAAAACGTTGAAAAATACAGATCCAAACATGTCTTTACTTTTCCTTGAGAAATACACAAAATATACTACAAATTCGATAGTGGTTTGTTTGTATTACAAGTCAAACTCCCTTTAAAACTCGTTACATTTTCGTGTAACTCGGCGTAACTTTCATTCGTCGTTAACGCCTCACATTCCTGCAATACTGAGTAAAACTGACCTGTCTTGGCATATATGTAGACACAGTAAACACACCAATTTACACACGCGTTAAATGAACACTAGTCGAAGAGAGAATAATTGCGCTTAGCCTTTGACCACGTTGTATCGTTCAAACGTAATATTCAATATTCATCGATGATATTAATAATAGGATATCCACTTGAGACGGAAGCTCTGTGTCACAGCAATGGTGGTCAGTGATTCGGATTTTAAGTTTCGCCGACATCACTGAAACAGCTCACCGCTCCTCTCTTATTATAAACCATCTTCCGTTTTATTGTTTTTATTTCCTACACTTTTGCAACTGTTGCTGTCCTACGAAACAGGTCTGTCGGTTATTGAAGCGGGAATCTTTTTATTTTACGGAGCATTGAATGTCTGATCTGACGCTTTCTACATGTTCCGGGGGGAGGGATTTGGCTTAATGTCACACTCAAATTTGTTCCACTCATACGGTGACAGTCAGTTTGATTGTGGCTGTTCATATGAACACTATGAGGATCCCTAATCCCGGGTTAAGCGGAATTAGACACAAGTTGCGAAACGTACCGCCAAAGATCTTGCACGCTACGCTCGTGTTTTGCTATCAGCATGCGATATGTATCGCCAAATGTAAGAAACTGAAATATATATTTAAATAAAAACATGCCCCCCCCCCCCGCTGTCCTAAGGGAAATTTCCTTATAAAATAGCTTGTAGATTTCACACTATGAACGAATATGTGACCAAAACAAATTTATATCATGTTGTTGGTATTCCATACCTATACTTTGAAAACAAACAACATGCCAATCTTTTTTGAATAATTAGCAGATGATTTTACAAATAAGAACACAAGATCTGGAGATACGAGTGTCTCTGTCGGTGGCGATGTGCTCACTCGGGCGTGAAAGAGTCCGCTCAAGCGTTATCTACCGAAGAGTATACTAGTGTCGGTACCGCGAGAATTATCACGATTAACATTAAATTCTAGAATGTGTTTGACAGTTTAGACTGTTACTATCCTTGCTCTGTAGGTTTTCGTCTATATTCGTCATAATGCGGTCCACTATTAAAATCGCATATCCATAAAACGAAGTCGATCGTTAAAGGACATAGATGGCATTTGAGTCTAACCATTTACAGGTATTCCTTGCTGACGGCGTTATATCAGAGGTACATGTAATCTCTTTCTATTGTCAGTACACTTTATCGCGAACTTTCGTGAGATACTTTGACTGCATATTCCTTACAACAGACTTTCAGCTTCTTCGCCTAGACATGATTCGATACATAAACTTTCGATCCTCTTGTCGGGCCTTTTTCGACGCGGAAATTCTATAACAGCTGACCATAGGTGGATATTGAATGTCGAATCCGACTCTTGATATTTATCAAGTGGAGAAGCTAAGCGTTTGTGGTAGTAATGAAGATTCCTCGTGTGAGTCCAAAACCAGTATATTACATATTGGTTGTTGCCAAAAAGAGGAAAACCAGTCACCTTTCAGGAGTCTTGGTATGGTTCAAACGTAATATTCAAGATTCATCGATGATATTAATAATAGGATATCCACTTGAGACGGATGCTCTGTGTCACAGCAATGGTGGTCAGTGATTCGGATTTTAAGTTTCGCCGACATCACTGAAACAGCTCACCGCTCCTCTCTTATTATAAACCATCTTCCGTTTTATTGTTTTTATTTCCTACACTTTTGCAACTGTTGCTGTCCTACGAAACAGGTCTGTCGGTTATTGAAGCGGGAATCTTTTTATTTTACGGAGCATTGAATGTCTGATCTGACGCTTTCTACATGTTCCGGGGGGAGGGATTTGGCTTAATGTCACACTCAAATTTGTTCCACTCATACGGTGACAGTCAGTTTGGTTGAAGGTGGAATCCAGAGTACCCGAAGAGAACCACCGCCCGTCAGCAAGTAACTGACAAACTTCCACACATGGACCAGTTGGGCTCGAACCCGTGCTGGTTCGGTGGTGTGAGGTTAGCGATCACCACCGAGACGCCTTAGACCACTTCGCTACCGAAGGCCTGTGTGTGTGGGGGGGGGGGCCTAATCGTGTATTTACGCCTAATCGTGTTGGTGCCAAATCGTGTAAACAAATTGCGCCTAATAACGTGTTGCGCCCAATCGTGTAAAAAAATCGCACTTAATGGTGGAACTGCGCCTAATCGTGTACGAAATTTGAGCTTAATTATGGAACTGCACCTAATCGTGTACGGAATTTACGCCTATTTGTGTAAATGCGCCTAATCGTGTAAGGAGGCTGCGTTTGATCATGCAACGGCTCCTTATCATATGAACCATCTTGCGCCTAATTCCGCGTTGCGCCTAATCGTGTAGAAAAATTGCCCCTAATTGTGGAAATGCGCCTATTCGTGTAGGAGATTTGCTCCTAATTGTGGAATGCGCCTATTCGTGGAAGTCATTTTGCGCCTAATTGTGCGTTGCGCCTAATCGTGCAGAAAATTTGCGTCTAACTGTGGAAATGCGCATACTTGTGTATAGAGGTTGCGCCTAAACGTATAGTCATGAAAACGACCTAAAATAGAGCAGGAATACGGAGTTGAAGATTGGAATATCATGATGGGCGGCTAGAATATAACTCCAAGCCAGACAGTTATTTATTGATTATTTATTATTTATCGTCGACTGTATTTGTGAAAAACTACTAAACCCCAATAACAGTTCACGGATATCGGATATATTAGAGCTGTTCCAAAATCATGCTCTGGTTTATCACTTCATTTCCGGAGCTAATGCTGCAAAGGGACGTAAAAGGGTTGAAATGACCATGATGAAATGTTTCCGAAATCGGTCAATTTCAACCCATACCAAGTAATGAAAATGTAGATATGGGGAAGCGGATCTTCCCTTGTGTGTGTATAAGTGAAAGCGTTGAAACGAGATGTCCATCACTGTTTTTGTTATCCTTTTGGGGTAAGGTATTTGATATGCTCAATTTGGACTTTTCCTTTTTCTCCCGCCGACCGATGAAAATCTTGCACTTCAATTTTGAAAATTTGAATTCACTAATCAAAAGTCGAAACAGCCAACATTGCAAATGGTGACCGCACAAGAGCCTGAAAAATGAGCTGTCATATCTCGCAGCACCATCTGTATATTAAAGGGAGACAACTCGAGTAGTAGGAAAATGTTAAATTGCCTAGAAATTTTAGGGCGCTTGGGTGTGGACGCGCCTGAGCAGTCGCGACTAGCGGTCACTTGACTTCCGGAAGACGTCACTGCCGCCAAATTTTCTTTCGAGAAGTAGCCCAGGGATCACGGTGGCAGTGACGTCACACGGTGACGTCATCAGTGTATATGTGTACGTGACTGCAAGCTGGTGGGGTGGATTACACAAACTGAGTGCGTCATCCTGGAACAGTTTGAGGGAACTCCCCTCATGTGAGTGCCATCACCAGCCCGTATAATAAGCTGTCATGTCTTGTAGCGCCACAATGTATGCTATGCTAGGGGGTGACAACTCGACATATATCCCGTAGGACGTCTGTATCGCAGCACCGCCTGTATACTAAGGGGAGACAACTCATCCTATATCCAGCATTTTAGTCGTTGAAGCGCCCGACCTTTAAGCGTTGAATGGTTTTCGCCACCCGCACTTGAAGCGTTCATTCGTTTACGCCTTTGGGCGTCGAAGAGTGTCTAGACGCCACTACACGTCAGGTCCCTGAAACAGAGGAGGAAGAGTGGACCTGAAGTGGACCTGAAGCACTGAAGCATTGAAGCGTTCAAACGCTTGGCGTCAATCGTGGCAGTTGTGTGATGAACTGGTGTTCCTAGCGCTGTAGCGATCTATTTTCAGACCAGGGAAAATCTTGCGATCTGATTGAACCAATCAACAACCAATGAGAACAGCGGAATACCTCTTGCCCAAACCTGTCTTGTGGGGCTGGACGCGCAACAGTCTCTCTTATACCTGAGATATTTAGATGACATTTCTGTACTTTGGCACCATTCAAAGGAAGATTTGGGACCATTTTTCGAAACTCTGAATAACCTTGACCCAAATATTAAACTCGAAGTAGTTATTCATGACTCTTCTGTGGACTTTTTGGACCTAACACTTTTTAAGGGACTTGGTTCCAGAACACAGGATATTTGGATTACAAGGTCTTTTTTAAACCAACTGATACCCACGAACTGCTACATGCCAAATCTTTTCACCCAACTCATATATTTAAGGGCATAGCCAAATTTCAAATCATTCGTTTCCATAGAAATTCGAGCGATATACAGTATTTTCACCATTCATGTGCGATCCTGTTGTGAGCATTGAAACCTAGAGGCTATTCTGCCCGATTCTTACGGCATATTAAATCTGAAACACTTCGCCAAATCACAAACTGTCAGATAAACGACTTTCCTAAGTCAGGAACTTCCTAATCATGGCAATGGTAAGAGCTTCAAATATCTAAAACTTCAGTGTAAACTGGACGAAGTAATTGCTACACAATCCACTTTTAAAAGCGAACAGACCAAAAATAAATTCAAGCTTAAGGATCAACTAAACTGTGACACGAAAAATGTAATTTATTTAATTACGTGCCGAAACAGTATGTGGGCGAAACTTAGAATAAACTTCAATATCGTGCCAACAGACATATATCAGACACCAGATTAGACAATGAAGCCCCGGTCAATGAACATTTTTATCTACCGGAACATTCAGTTCAGCACCATTTTCAAATTATGCCAATAGAAAGAATTCCAACATTTCCAACACAGGAAGAAACTGACAATCACCGCGCACTTCGTGAATCGTTTTGGATCAAAACACTTCAAACACGGCAACCCTTTGGTATGAACATAGATCCAGGTAAAGTTGCTAACAAAGAGTTTATTCCGTTCGTTCTCCAATATAGCCGTAAGAATGTTGAAGCGGCCCGTATACTGAAGGAGGAATACGAAACACACCAAACAAAACTCCGCTTGCAATTTAATCTGAGAACTATCATAGCGTACTCAAAAATCGGAGCTTACGCGATTTATTGGTAAGGAGTAAACTTCATTTCATATCGTGATCATTATCACGTGAAATTCTACATGGCATAACCTAATATATAGCGGCCATATTTGAACTTTATACGAAACTTGACTCTAGAAACATTTTTAAGATAAGAGATTTATAAAATCCCTGTGCCCGTGCCTTCCACTTTTGAAAAATGTACGTGTATGTTGCACTAAGCTCTTGTCGTACGTGTATTTGCACTAAGCTATTGTCGCAAGATCAAACACCCCCGCAATTGACTAGAGTGAGTGAGTAGAATTTTAACGTGGCTTTCAACATTTTTCAGTCATATCGCGACACATTATCCCCACATCGGATCAACCCGTCCTTGATCTATACTTTTCCTGCCGAGAACCAAGCGAGGAAGATAAAAGTTCCATTGTTTAGCATGGGATCGAACCTGGGATCTGTCGCTTGCCAGGCGAGCGCTCTACCACAAGACCGCCGCAGTGCAGTTGGTTAGAACTTGTGATGATTGATGTTAGGACATTTTCGAAACAAATATAAGTTTGACTGGTCGTTATCTCAATGTTATATAACCAAATTATATAATTGAAATATATCCCTGGAAAGACCAAAAGTGACCCAGACCTTGAAGATGAATAATTTCTGAACAAGATAAACGTCTTCTGGGTGTTCATTAAGGGTATATAACATTTAGCGGAGCGTCATGTGCCAGAAACGGAGTTGCTATCTAGTGAGTGGTTCCCATGGAAAGCCACACCCTCTGAACGTTTGCTGAAATATGTAGGGTACTAAATGTTAAAATGAAATGATATGGATAATGATAATAATAATTCGGAACCCTCATACACTCGGTTTCTCTGGGTTGAGAAACGGCATAGGCCTATCTTCTGTTTGGTATGGGATATTGTTTTGATTTTACCTGGACGTAATCCGCTCCCAAGTAAGGCGAGTGATATATCCAGTAAGTTTTATGTCTTTACCCTTGCATGAAAATGGAAGATATATTGGGATTTCTTAATTGTCTACATAGCCCTGTCTTAGGTCTGTCGCCCACGAAACTCACAAATGACTATCGCCAGTAGAAGCATATGACTGAGATACGGAAACGCCATAAGCATAGAAAATTCTCGCTTGGTGATGTCTTTGAAGGCAGTACCATCAGATTATCGTCGACGTGTGGGGTAGTGCCGCTTCTTCGCCAAGGTAATACTGAGGCTGATAAAATAAAGGCAGCCCTAGATAATGAGGTTGATCCTGTTGGAATCCGTTATAGCGATTTCAGACCCTCTATCTGTACTTATGTGAGAAAGCTGTTTCAATCGTTATGAGATGCTGTGAATAATAGCAAACTTCAGGAGTTAAAACAACTGTAGGCTATACTCATCTGAACAGCCAGAAACGTTTCGATCAAACCATGATCAGGCGATGTAGAATCGGCCATACACGATTAACTTACGAACATTTACTAAAAAAGAGCCAGTCCCAAAGTGTATTCCATGTCACGAAGATCTCACAGATCATAAAACATATTCTTATCGACTGTATAGATTTTAAGATTGTAAGAGATTCTTTTTATCGAGCAGCTACTTTAGAAGATCTTTTATTCGGGTGAAAGAAGACTGTATCTTAGGTTATTTGAGAGAAATCGGTTTATTGCATAAGTTTTAATGTGTGTATGTTTTAATGTGTTGGATTACTAATTTATTTACTTAAATACTTAGAATTTTGTTTGATCGTCGCTATATAGCTGAAATATTGCCGAACGCGACGGTAAACCTTAATTCTCTCTCTCTCTCTCTCTCTCGCTTGTGTTTGTTATCGCTTACCAAGGGCATGTATGTGCCTCTACAAATATTTCGTTTTTGAAAAAGAGTTGTACAATATTTTGCTGCGATTGCCTCATCTGATCACAAGCAGCTCGATTGATCCGCATGCATAACTGAAACAACATAACGATTTCCAAATGCATGTGATGACCGAAATGGACTAGGAGACTTTTCGAGCGGGGGAAATCAGTCGTCCCTGTGCCTTACAGATTCTTTCCCGGTCATGGAAACATTGAGATCTATTAAACACTTTGGGAAGATTGGGCTTGTCCTGTCAACATCATTTCTAGCCTATTTGCAAACCACTCCGAGCAAGGTATCAGGAGTAAACCTGCGACGGCGACTGCATTTTGGCAGTTATCGATCTAGATTATTGGCTTTTCCGGCAGAGAAGTGTCCAGTAACTTTTTATTTCAAAGACATATTTATTTTCTAATATAGTCCTCATGTTATTTGTAGAAAATTGCATTACTAAGGAATTGAAGAATCATTCCAAAATATCTGTAGGAATGAAATTTATTAAACATTACGTCATACTGACGTCATCATAGCGGCGATATTTTGGCTATGTTTACTTACACGGTTAGCGTTTGACTCCGTAACGGTCCATAAACATAAAAGTTGAGATGGGGCATGAGATTTTGCCCCACTCATTCCACTTTCAGTGCACTGGTGCTTCAGAATGAAGAAACATTGGGCGTTTACATTTCAGACATTATAGCGCATCACGTGGGATTAATTTTTAACATACTCGTAAAATCCTCTGAACAAAGCTTCGTAAGTAAATTCAAGATGGCGGCCATATAGGCAGAACAAAAATGGTATTTTGGCCATTTTTCGTTTAGATTTTTTTATTTTTGTGAGGTAAAAGTGGCCAAGGTATTTTTTTCGTATCACATAATTATTCGGTAATTTATTTTTCAGTTAATGCGATAAAGGCTACATCAATGAAAAATCAGTCAAATAAAATCGACCAAAAATGCATTTTCCTGCAGAAACAACGTCTCTGTGACGTCACCAAAGCAGCCATCTTGGATGTTTTGCCATTTTCGGGCGGTGGCAAGTTTAGTCCCATTAGACTCAAGGATAAGGAAAATATTCAGATATTGACCAAATTATTGACATTCCTATGATATGAATTATTTTGTCCTGTGGTTGCCATGGAAACAAGGTGGTTTATCAACCTGGCACCCTTTGGTTTCGTTATGTGCCTGTTCCATATATGTCAACACATTTAAAACTTATTGTGGGACTTCTATTTGGCTGCCGGACTGATATCCGATAACTGTTCTTGAGGTTCAGTAGCTTTTCACAAATACAGTCGAAGAACAGCAATTCAATAAATAACTGCCTGGATTGGAGTTATATTCTAGCCGCCCATCATGATGTTCCAATATTCAAATCCGTATTCCTGCTCTATATTAGGTCTTATCATGACTACACGTTTAGGCGCAGCTTCTATACACGATTTGGCGCATTTCCACAGTTAGACGCAAATTTTCTACACGATTAGGCGCAACGCATAATTAGGCGCAAAATGATTTCCCCGAATAAGCGCGTTTCCACGATTAGACGCATATTGCTTATACGAATAGGCTCATTTCCACAATTAGGAGCAATTTTTCTACACGATTAGGCGCAACGCGGAATTAGGCGCAAGATGGTTTATATGATTAGGAGCAGTTGCATGATTAAACGCGGCCTCCTTACACAATTAGGCGCATTTACACAAATAGGCGCAAATTCTGTACACGATTAGGCGCAATTCCACCATTAAGCGCAAATTTCGCACACAATTAGGCGCAGTTTCACGATTAAGCGCAAATTTTCTACACGATTAAGCGCAACACGTTATTATGCGCAATTTGTTTACACGATTTGGCGCCGACATGGTTAGGCGCAAATACACGATTAGGCCCCCCCCCCCACAGGGCCCTTCTACATCCGGTTACGCTGGCCTGATATGACTGAGAATTTGTTGAAACAGACGTTATTACTGACTCGCAAACACTCAAGTGAGATAGTTTTTCGAAACGCAGTTGTATATTAAATAGTCAGGAAACTTGTTGAATTTCTTAACTTGGTATTCCCACCCACTCCCGCTGTTCATTAGGTGACATTCATGTGGATACATATTGAATACATAACAATGCTGCTTCGAGCAATTTTCATGGCCTACTTCCGCAGCGTATGGTCTGGGGCTGCTTGAATTTTGAGGTTTGCACAATACAAAGTAACGATAAGCAAGAAGTTATAGTTCTGTCATTTGATTGTTTAACCATCTGCTGTGGTATTGTATAATATTGGTGACTAAGTGTTGTCCGTAACGCAGCCTTACCTGGGCGAGCATTCACTCGCTCACCGACGGTTAGTTTTAGTTTTACCTGACGGGGAACGGTCTTGTATTGGTTACATGCCTGGTCCCTGCATCTAGTGCCTAATCGATCATCATGTTTTCCGTAGATTGTCTCTATACTGTTCATAGATTGCACCGATAAAATATCAGTAGGAGGAACTCATTCACATCTGTTGGGGGTTTTTTTAACGGTAGTTTCGTCAGCAGGTCTGAAAGATGCACATGTATTTTCAAAATTTCCAGTGAGTGCATCGGAACGAAAATATTCATTAATATGATCGTTTCACGATAATTTATTAGCTGTATCTGTCTGGGGCGATTTGGAAGTCGTCCACCTCTATTTTTGTCTTATCCTTTGAGCTATGTGACAGAAACTTCTCACATGTAAACAAAAAAAATCCAAGAGGGGTCCTATGATGACGTCAGTGACGTCATTTAAATTTTTTTTTAAATTCGATTATATTTTTCGAATCTGTTGTGCTTTTATTGCAAAAACTGCATGATAAATGAAAAGCTCGTGTGAAACACGGGGGAAGAGTATTTCCCCGGATACATGTGTAACACATAATTTGGTACTTACAAGACTTTAGATCTCCCCAATTTGGGCACACCCCTTATTAGGTGTGGCAAATTTTTGTTATGATGGGACAGAGGGTGGGGCACATCCCCCTGGGGGATGAGTATTTGGGAATCATCCCTGGTAGTAGTGCCTTTGAGAAGGAATTTCTTTACCAATGGGCGACATCCAGTGTGATGCGACACAAACTTTATGTTGTGTTTCAAATTGTTACTTTTATTTTCGCTACGAAAGTTGAAACATAAAGATTCTATCCCCCTTTTCATTCCTGACTGTATGAATAAGGCTGTTGTATTCTATCTGAAACAATGCCGCCAAATCCAAACAACAAAAATAAATACAATTCACTAAAAAAGTTCACAGTAAGTCAACGAATTGTTGTTATTGTTGTAAAATGCTGCTAATAGTACCTAGAATAGTCTATTATTTGTTTTTGGAATTGTTAAACTCTTAAAATCCAGTCAAATTGCCTTTACCATCGACTCTTATCGATATTATCAGGGTAGACTGCAGTGATAATATTATCAGTGCAGTAAACGATATAATAAGGGTAGACTGCAACGATAATATTATCAGAGCAGTAAGTCCCCTCACTCCTCTGTTGACTGCTCTGATAATATTATATCTGCAGTCTACCCTGCTAATATTATCACTGGTGTAAATGAGTCCCGGGTAAAGGGAAATTGGCTCGATTCTAAGAGTTTAATAATTCTAAAAACAAATAATAGATTGTTGACATAACAAAACGGCACGGCACCATCACGTTTCATATGAGGCGAGTATGCTCACTGAGAGAGTAAGAGAGGGCCAGACGGGCAGAGGCAGGGTGTGTTTACCAAAATAGTTCACAAGAAGTTGCCCCGTAGAAAAAAATGACTGTCATTGGCCTATCAAAAAGGTTCATATAACACATCTGAAGACGTGATTTTGTGTAATATTATACAAGCTACTAGTCGGATTTTACTGCATTTCGGCATACATACTGTCTGCAACATAGGTATGATGCCAGTGAAAATTAGGCTCGGCTGTGATTTCATTCTCGAAGAAGAGTGGAAAGTGAAATTTTGTCTTTCCCCCAAATATGGTTGAAATTTGACAGCGCAAAGGCAGACTGCGATATCCACCCTCTTCGGTCACTCAATTCTCATGCACCATTTTCACCATTCAATCCTTTGCTTGGACTCCATGGGACGTTTTCTATACATACTCCAACGTGCGGACATTTTCGGTTCGATGAAGGAGTGAATTATTCAACAAAATATGCTCTGAAACGTGTCTTCCAGCTGTCAGTCGTCACTATAGGGTGATGTGTGAGAAGACAAATGCATTTACAAAGCATTAGCCTATTACAAGCAACGAAGGAAACAAGTCACGGCTAATTCTGGCACAGTTGGCTGTTAAGATACGCGCTTCGCCCTTTGTTGAACGTCAGTTTTTTTGCATATGATGGCATAGAAGGGCGTGATTAGCTTTGATCAAATAGTAGGAGGTGGGCGGTGGAAGAGCGGGAGCGGGGCGAGACAGATACCCCTCCTTCAGTGTATTTATTTTTAAAATATTTGTTGGCACAAAAGTAGGTCAGCATTGGACGTTGAACTCGACGGACTTACTATAGGGTGATGTGTGAGAAGACAAATGCATTTACAAAGCATTAGCCTATTACAAGCAACAAAGGAAACAAGTCATGGCTAATTCTGGCAAAGTTGGCTGTTAAGACACACGCTTTGCCCTTTCTTGAACGTCAGATTTTTTGCATATGATGGCATAGAAGGGCGTAATTAGCTTTGGTCAAATAGTAGGAGGTGGGCGATGGAAGGGCGGGGGCGGGGCGAAACAGACACCCCTCCTTTAGTGTATGTATTTTTCAAATATTTGTTGGCACAAAAGTAGGCCAGCATTGGACGTTGAACTCGACGAACTTGTTCCTATTTCGCCATGTACAGTTAACCGAAATGAAATTCGATAGAACCGATACAGTTCAGCTGGAGGAAAACCGCGCCCAGAATCGAAGCATCTGTTTGGTAAATAGGTTTTGCGAGCCCTTCCAGGTTATTCCTGATGTCATATTGAACAATTGCTTTACTAAAGGAAGGTACGTGGTTGCTTGTGTCTGATCAATACAATTATATTGGAATATTAAGTGGCGAAAATTGAAAAAAAAAGCAATCAATAGTCTATTATATTTTTTTGAATTTATTAAACTCTTAGAATCAAGTGAAATTACTTTTACCATCGACACAGTCACTCCAGTGATAATATTGTCAGAGTAGGCTGCAGTGCTAATATTATCACTGCAGCCAACGATATTATATGGGTAGATTGCAACGATAATATTATCAGAGCGGTAAGTCTCCTCACTCCTCTGCTGTCTGCTCTGATAATATTATATCTGCAGTTTACCCTGATAATATTATCACTGGGGTGAATGAGTCCGGGGTAAAGGGAAATTGGCTCGATTCTAAGAGTTTAATAATTCTAAAAACAAATAACAGATTGTTGACATAGCTGCAAATTGTTCGGAAAACTACACGGCACCATCACGTTTCATATGAGGCGAGTATTCTCGCTGAGAGAGTAAGAGAGAGTCAGGTGCACAGAGGCGGGATGTGTTTACCAAAACAGTTCACAAGAAGATGCTCCGCAGAAAAAATGGCTACCATTGGCCTATCAAAAAGATTAATATAACACATCTGGAGAGTTGATTTTTTGTAATATTATACAAGCTAGTAGTCAGATTGGCTTGGACTCCATGGCACGTTTTCTATACATACTCCAACGTGCTAACATTTTCGGTCCGATGAAGGAGTGAATTGTTCATCAAAATATGCTATGGGACGTGTTCTCCAGCTGCCAGTCGTCACTATAGGGTGATGTGTGAGAAAACAAATGCATTTACAAAGCATTAGCCTATTACAAGCACCGAAGGAAACAAGTCATGGCTAATTCTGGCACAGTTGGCTGTTAAGATACGCGCTTTGCCCTTTGTTGAACGTCAGGTTTTTTGCATATGATGGCATAGAAGGGCGTGATTAGCTTTGATCAAATAGTAGGAGGTGGGCGGTGGAAGAGCGGGAGCGGGCGAGACAGATACCCCTCCTTTAGTGTATGTATTTTTGAAATATTTGTTGGCACAAAAGTAGATCAGCATTGGACGTTGAACTCGACGGACTTACTAAAGGGTGATGTGTGAGAAGACAAATGCATTTACAAAGCATTAGCCTATTACACGCAACAAAGGAAACAAGTCATGGCTAATTCTGGCACAGTTGGCTGTTAAGACACACGCTTTGCCCTTTCTTGAACGTCAGATTTTTTGCATATGATGGCATAGAATGGCATAGAATGGCGTAATTAGCTTTGATCAAATAGGAGGAGGTGGGCGGTGGAAGGGCGGGGCGGGGCGAGACAGATACTCCTCCTTTAGTGTATGTATTTTTGAAATATTTGTTGGCACAAAACTAGGTCAGCATTGGACGTTGAACTCGACGAACTTGTTCCTATTTCGCCACGTACAGTTAACAGAAGTGAAATTCGATAGAACCGATACAGTTCAGCTGGAGGAAAACCGCGCCCAGAATCAAAGCATCTGTTTGGTAAATAGGTTTTGCGTGCCCTTCCAGGTTATTCCTGATGTCATATTGAACAATTGCTTTACTAAAGGAAGGTAGTGGTTGCTTCTGTCTGATCAATACAATAATATTCGAAATATGTGGCGAAAATTGAAAACAAAATCAATAGTCTATTATTCGTTTTTGAAATTATTAAACTCTAAGAATCGAGACAATTTGCCTTTACCATCGACTCAGGCACTCCAGTGTTAATATTATCAGGGTAGACTGCCGTGATAATATTATCAGAGCAGTCAATGATATAATAAGTGTAGACGGCAACGATGATATTTTCAGAGCAGTAAGTCCCCTCAGTCCTCTGTTGACTGCTCTGATAATATTATATCTGCAATCTACCGTGATAGTATTATCACTGGAGTGAATGAGTCGTCCGGGGTAAAGGGAAATTGGCTCGATTCTAAGCGTTTAATAATTCTAAAAACAAATAATAGATTGTTGACATAACTGCAAATTGTTCGGAAAACGACACGGCACCATCATGTTTCATATGAGACGAGTATTCCCGCTGAGAGAGTAAGAGAGAGCCAGGTGGACAGAGGCGGGGTGTGTTTACCAAATTAGTCCCAAGAAGTTGCTCCGTAGAAAAAAAATGACTACCATTGGCCTATCAAAAAAGATTCATATATCACATCAGGAGAGGTGATTTTGTGTAATATTATACAAGCTAGTAGTCGGATTGGCTTGGATTCCATGACACGTTTTCTATACATACTCCAACGTGCTAACATTTTCGGTTCGATGAAGGAGTGAATTATTCATCAAAATATGTTCTGGGACGTGTTGTACAGCTGCCTGTCGTCACTATAGGGTGATGTGTGAGAAGACATGCATTTATAAAGTATTAGCCTATTACAAGCAACCAAGGAAACAAGTCATGGCTATTTCTGGCCCAGTTGGCTGTTAAGATACGCCCCTTTGCCAATTGCGGACGACGGTGTTCTGTTGAACGTCCGATTTGTTGCCTATGGTGGCATAGAAGGGCGTGATTAGCTTTGATCCAAAAGTAGGAGGTGGGCGCTGGAAGAGAGGGAGCGGGGTGCGATAGATACCCCTCCTTTATTGTATGTATCTTTTTAAATATTTGTTGGTACAGAAGTAGGTCCGCATTGGACGTTTAACTCGACGGACTTGTTCCTATCTCGCCATGTACAGTTTACCGAAGTGAAATTCCATATGATCGATACAGTCCAACTGGAGGAAAACCGCGCCCAGAATCGGAGCATCTGTTTGATAAATAGGTTTTGCGAGCCCTTCCAGGTTATTACTAATGTCATATTGAACAAATGCTTTACTAGAGGAGGGTACGTTGTTGCTTCTGTCTGATCAAAACAATTATATTTGTATATTATGTGGGGAAAATTAAAAAAAAGCCAACTGCAAATTGCTCGGAAAACTACACGGCACCATAACGTTTCATATGATGCGAATATTCTCGCTGAGAGAGTAAGAGAGAGCCAGGTGGATAGAGGCAGGATGTGTTTACCAAAGCAGTTCACAAGAAGTTGCTCCGCTGAAAAAATGGCTACCATTGGGCTATCAAAAAGATTAATATAACACATCTGGAGAGGTGATTTTGTGTAATATTATACAAGCGAGTAGTCGGATTGGCTTGGACTCCATGGCACGTTTTCTATACATACTCCTACGTGCTAACATTTTCGGTTCGATGAAAGAGTGAATTATTCATCAAAATATGCTATGGGACGTGTTCTCCAGCTGCCAGTCGTCACTATAGGGTGATGTGTGAGAAAACAAATGCATTTACAAAGCATTAGCCTATTACAAGCACCGAAGGAAACAAGTCATGGCTAATTCTGGCACAGTTGGCTGTTAAGATACGCGCTTTGCCCTTTGTTGAACGTCAGGTTTTTTGCATATGATGGCATAGAAGGGCGTGATTAGCTTTGATCAAATCGTAGGAGGTGGGCGGTGGAAGAGCGGGAGCGGGGCGAGACAGATACCCCTCCTTTAGTGTATGTATTTTTTAAATATTTGTTGGCACAAAAGTAGGTCAGCATTGGACGTTGAACTCGACGAACTTGTTCCTATTTCGCCACGTACAGTTAACCGAAGTGAAATTCGATAGAACCGATACAGTTCAGCTGGAGGAAAACCGCGCCCAGAATCGAAGCATCTGTTTGGTAAATAGGTTTTCTGGGCCCTTCCAGGTTATTCCTGATGTCATATTGAACAATTGCTTTACTAAAGGAAGGTACGCGGTTACTTCTGTCTGACCAATACAATTATATTGGAATATTAAGTGGCGAAAATGGAAAAAAAAGCAATCAATAGCCTATTATATTTTTCTGAATTTATCAAACTCTTAGAATCAAGTGAATTTACTTTTACCATCGACACAGTCACTCCGGTGATAATATTGTCAGAGTAGGCTGCAGTGCTAATATGATCACTGCAGCCAACGATATTATACGTGTAGATTGCAACGATAATATTATCAGAGCGATAAGTCTCCTCACTCCTCTGCTGTCTGCTCTGATAATATTATATCTACAGTTTACCCTGATAATATTATCACTGGAGTGAATGAGTCCGCGGTAAAGGGAAATTGGCTCGATTCTAAGCGTTTAATAATTCTAAAAACAATTAGTAGATTGTTGACATAACTGCAAATTGTTCGGAAAACTACACGGCACCATCACGTTTCATATGAGGCGAGTATTCTCGCTGAGAGAGTAAGAGAGAGCCAGGTGGACAGAGGTGGGATGTGTTTACCAAAACAGTTCACAAGAAGATGCTCCGCAGCAAAAATGGCTACCATTAGCCTATCAAAAAGATTAATATAACACATTTGGAGAGGTGATTTTGTGTAATATTATACAAGCTAGTAGTCGGATTGGCTTGGACTCCATGGCACGTTTTCTATACATACTCCAACGTGCTAACATTTTCGGTTCGTTGAAGGAGTGAATTATACATCAAAATATGCTATGGGACGTGTTCTCCAGCTGCCAGTCGTCATTATAGGGTGATGTGTGAGAAGACAAATGCATTTATAAAGCATTAGACTACTACAAGCAACAAAGGAAACAAGTCATGGCTAATTCTGGCCCAATTGGCTGTTAAGAAACGAAACTTTGCCAATTGTGGACGACGGTGTTCTGTTTAACGTCAGATCGGTTGCCTATGATGGCATAGAAGGGCGTGATTAGCTTTCGTCCAATAGTAGGCGATGGGCGCTGGAAGAGTGGGAGCGGTGTGAGACAGATACCCCTCCTTTATTGTATGTATGTGTTTAAATATTTTGTTGGTACAAAAGTAGGTCAGCATTGGACGTTTAACTCGACGGACTTGTTCCTATCTCGTCACGTACTGTTAGCCGAAGTGAAATTCGATAGGACCGATACAGCCCAACTGGAGGAAAACCGCGCCCAGAATCGGAGCATCTGTTTGGTAAATAGGTTTTGTGAGCCCTTCCAGATTATTACTAATGTCATATTGAACATTTGCTTTACTAAATGAAGATACGTGGTCGCTTCTGTCTGATCAATACAATTATATCTGAAAATTATGTGGGGAAATTGAAAAAAAATGTCAATAGTCTATTATTCGTTTTTGAATTATTAAATTCTTAGAATCGAGCCAATTTGCCTTTACCATCGACTCACTCCACCAGTGATAATTTATCAGGGTTGACTCCGATTATATATCAGTCAGTCATATATAAGTAAGTTTTAGACAGCAGCATAATATTTCAAAGCAGTAAGTCCCCTCACTCCTCTGTTGACTGCTCTGATAATATTATATCTGCAGTCTACCGTGATAAGTATTATAACTGGAGTGAATGAGTCGTGGGGTAAAGGGAAATTGCCTCGATTCTAAGCGTTTAATAATTCTAAAAACAAATAATAGATTGTTGACATAACTGCAAATTGTTCGGAAAACGGCACGGCACCATCACGTTTCATATGAGGCGAGTATTCCGCTGAGAGAGTAAGAGAGAGCCAGGTGGACAGAGGCGGGGTGTGTTTACCAAATTAGTTCCCAAGAAGTTGCTCCGTAGAAAAAAATGACTACCATTAGCCTATCAAAAAGAATAATATAACACATCTGGAGAGGTGATTTTGTGTAATATTATACAAGCTAGTAGTCGGATTGGCTTGGACTCCATGGCACGTTTTCTATACATATTTCAACGTGATAACATTTTCGGTTCGATGAAGGAGTGAATTATTCATCAAAATATGCTATGGGACGTGTTCTCCAGCTGCCAGTCGTCACTATAGGGTGATGTGTGAGAAGACAAATGCATTTACAAAGCATTAGCCTATTACAAGCACCGAAGGAAACAAGTCATGGCTAATTCTGGCACAGTTGGCTGTTAAGATACGCGCTTTGCCCTTTGTTGAACGTCAGGTTTTTTGCATATGATGGCATAGAAGGGCGTGATTAGCTTTGATCAGACAGTAGGAGGTGGGCGGTGGAAGAGCGAGAGCGGGGCGAGACAGATACCCCTCCTTTAGTGTATGTATTTTTTAAATATTTGTTGGCACAAAAGTAGGTCAGCATTGGACGTTGAACTCGACGAACTTGTTCCTATTTCGCCACATACAGTTAACCGAAGTGAAATTCGATAGAACCGGTACAGTTCAGCTGGAGGAATACCGCGCCCAGAATCGAAGCATCTGTTTGGTAAATATGTTTTGTGAGCCCTTCCAGGTTATTCCTGATGTCATATTGAACAATTACTTTACTAAAGGAAGGTACGTGGGTACTTCTGTCTGACCAATACAATTATATTGGAATATTAAGTGGCGAAAATGGAAAAAAAGCAATCAATAGCCTATTACATTTTTCTGAATTTATTAAACTCTTAGAATCAAGTGAATTTACTTTTACCATCGACACAGTCACTCCGGTGATAATATTGTCAGAGTAGGCTGCAGTGCTAATATTATCACTGCAGCCAACGATATTATACGTGTAGATTGCAACGATAATATTATCAGAGCGGTAAGTCTCCTCACTCCTCTGCTGTCTGCTCTGATAATATTATATCTACAGTTTACCCTGATAATATTATCACTGGAGTGAATGAGTCCGGGGTAAAGGGAAATTGGCTCGATTCTAAGCGTTTAATAATTCTAAAAACAATTAGTAGATTGTTGACATAACTGCAAATTGTTCGGAAAACTACACGGCACCATCACGTTTCATATGAGGCGAGTATTCTCGCTGAGAGAGTAAGAGAGAGCCAGGTGGACAGAGGCGGGATGTGTTTACCAAAACAGTTCACAAGAAGTTGCTCCGCAGAAAAAATGGCTACCATGAGTCTATCAAAAAGATTAATATAACACATCTGGAGAGGTGATTTTGTGTAATATTATACAAGCTAGTAGTCGGATTGGCTTGGACTCCATGGCACGTTTTCTATACATACTCCAACGTGCTAACATTTTCGGTTCGTTGAAGGAGTGAATTATACATCAAAATATGCTATGGGACGTGTTCTCCAGCTGCCAGTCGTCACTATAGGGTGATGTGTGAGAAGACAAATGCATTTATAAAGCATTAGCCTACTACAAGCAACATGGCTAATTCTGGCCCAATTGGCTGTTAAGAAACGAAACTTTGCCAATTGTGGACGACGGTGTTCTGTTTAACGTCAGATCGGTTGCCTATGATGGCATAGAAGGGCGTGATTAGCTTTCGTCCAATAGTAGGAGATGGGCGCTGGAAGAGTGGGAGCGGTGTGAGACAGATACCCCTCCTTTATTGTATGTATGCGTTTAAATATTTTGTTGGTACAAAAGTAGGTCAGCATTGGACGTTTAACTCGACGGACTTGTTCCTATCTCGTCACGTACTGTTAGCCGAAGTGAAATTCGATAGGACCGATACAGTCCAACTGGAGGAAAACCGCGCCCGGAATCGAAGCATCTGTTTGGTAAATAGGTTTTGTGAGCCCTTCCAGGTTATTACTAAAGTCATATTGAACAATTGCCTCACTAAAGGAAGGTACGTGGTTGCTTCTGTCTGATCAATACAATTATATTCGAAATATGTGGCGAAAATTGAAAACAAAATCAATAGTCTATTATTCGTTTTTGAAATTATTAAACTCTACGAATCGAGCCAATTTGCCTTTACCATCGACTCAGGCACTCCAGTGGTATTATTATCAGGGTAGACTGCCGTGATAATATTATCAGAGCAGTCAATGATATAATAAGTGTAGACGGCAACGCTGATATTTTCAGAGCAGTAAGTCCCCTCACTCCCATGACTCCTCTGTTGACTGCTCTGATAATATTATATCTGCAGTCTACCGTGATAGTATTATCACTGGAGTGAATGAGTCGTCCGCGGTAAAGGGAAATTGCCTCGATTCTAAGCGTTTAATAATTCTAAAAACAAATAATAGATTGTTGACATAACTGCAAATTGTTCAGAAAACGACACGGCACCATCTTGTTTCATATGAGGCGAGTATTCCCGCTGAGAGAGTAAGAGAGAGCCAGGTAGACAGAGGCGGGATGTGTTTACCAAATTAGTTCCCAAGAAGTTGCTCCGTAGAAAACAATGGCTACCATTGGCCTATCAAAAAAGATTCATATATCACATCTGGAGAGGTGATTTTGTGTAATATTATACAAGCTAGTAGTCGGATTGGCTTGGATTCCATGGCACGTTTTCTATACATACTCCAACGTGCTAACATTTTCGGTTCGATGAAGGAGTGAATTATTCATCAAAATATGTTCTGGGACGTGTTGTACAGCTGCCTGTCGTCACTATAGGGTGATGTGTGAGAAGACATGCATTTATAAAGTATTAGCCTATTACAAGCAACCAAGGAAACAAGTCATGGCTATTTCTGGCCCAGTTGGCTGTTAAGATACGCCCCTTTGCCAATTGCGGACGACGGTGTTCTGTTGAACGTCCGATGTGTTGCCTATGGTGGCATAGAAGGGCGTGATTAGCTTTGATCCAAAAGTAGGAGGTGGGCGCTGGAAGAGAGGGAGCGGGGTGCGATAGATACCCCTCCTTTATTGTGTGTATCCTTTTAAATATTTGTTGGACGTTTAACTCGACGGACTTGTTCCTATCTCGCCACGTACAGTTAGCCGAAGTGAAATTCCATATGATCGATACAGTCCAACTGGAGGAAAACCGCGCCCAGAATCGGAGCATCTGTTTGATAAATAGGTTTTGCGAGCCCTTCCAGGTTATTACTAATGTCATATTGAACAAATGCTTTACTAGAGGAGGGTACGTTGTTGCTTCTGTCTGATCAAAAAAATTATATTTGTATATTATGTGGGGAAAATTGAAAAAAAGCCATCTGCATATTGTTCGGAAAACTACACGGCACCATCACGTTTCATATGAGGCGAATATTCTCGCTGAGAGAGTAAGAGAGAGCCAGGTGGATAGTGGCAGGATGTGTTTACCAAAGCAGTTCACAAGAAGTTGCTCCGCTGAAAAAATGGCTACCATTGGCCTATCAAAAAGATTAATATAACACATCTGGAGAGGTGATTTTGTGTAATATTATACAAGCTAGTAGTCGGATTGGCTTGGACTCCATGGCACGTTTTCTATACATACTCCAACGTGCTAACATTTTCGGTCCGATGAAAGAGTGAATTATTCATCAAAATATGCTATGGGACGTGTTCTCCAGCTGCCAGTCGTCACTATAGGGTGATGTGTGAGAAAACAAATGCATTTACAAAGCATTAGCCTATTACAAGCACCGAAGGAAACAAGTCATGGCTAATTCTGGCACAGTTGGCTGTTAAGATACGCGCTTTGCCCTTTGTTGAACGTCAGGTGTTTTGCATATGATGGCATAGAAGGGCGTGATTAGCTTTGATCAAATAGTAGAAGGTGGGCGGTGGAAGAGCGGGAGCGGGGCGAGACAGATACCCCTCCTTTAGTGTATGTATTTTTTAAATATTTGTTGGCACAAAAGTAGGTCAGCATTGGACGTTGAACTCGACGAACTTGTTCCTATTTCGCCACGTACAGTTAACCGAAGTGAAATTCGATAGAACCGATACAGTTCAGCTGGAGGAAAACCGCGCCCAGAATCGAAGCATCTGTTTGGTAAATAGGTTTTGTGGGCCCTTCCAGGTTATCCCTGATGTCATATTGAACAATTGCTTTACTAAAGGAAGGTACGTGGTTACTTCTGTCTGACCAATACAATTATATTGGAATATTAAGTGGCGAAAATGGAAAAAAAAGCAATCAATAGCCTATTATATTTTTCTGAATTTATCAAACTCTTAGAATCAAGTGAATTTACTTTTACCATCGACACAGTCACTCCGGTGATAATATTGTCAGAGTAGGCTGCAGTGCTATATGATCACTGCAGCCAACGATATTATACGTGTAGATTGCAACGATAATATTCTCAGAGCGGTAAGTCTCCTCACTCCTCTGCTGTCTGCTCTGATAATATTATATCTACAGTTTACCCCGATAATATTATCACTGGAGTGAATGAGTCCGGGGTAAAGGGAAATTGGCTCGATTCTAAGCGTTTAATAATTCTAAAAACAATTAGTAGATTGTTGACATAACTGAAAATTGTTCGGAAAACTACACGGCACCATCACGTTTCATATGAGGCGAGTATTCTCGCTGAGAGAGTAAGAGAGAGCCAGGTGGAGAGAGGTGGGATGTGTTACCAAAACAGTTCACAAGAAGATGCTCCGCAGAAAAAATGGCTACCATTAGCCTATCAAAAAGATTAATATAACACATTTGGAGAGGTGATTTTGTGTAATATTATACAAGCTAGTAGTCGGATTGGCTTGGACTCCATGGCACGTTTTCTATACATACTCCAACGTGCTAACATTTTCGGTTCGTTGAAGGAGTGAATTATACATCAAAATATGCTATGGGACGTGATCTCCAGCTGCCAGTCGTCACTATAGGGTGATGTGTGAGAAGACAAATGCATTTATAAAGCATTAGCCTACTACAAGCAACAAAGGGAACAAGTCATGGCTAATTCTGGCCCAATTGGCTGTTAAGAAACGAAACTTTGCCAATTGTGGACGACGGTGTTCTGTTTAACGTCAGGTCGGTTGCCTATGATGGCATAGAAGGGCGTGATTAGCTTTCGTCCAATAGTAGGAGATGGGCGCTGGAAGAGTGGGAGCGGTGTGAGACCGATACCCCTCCTTTATTGTATGTATGCGTTTAAATATTTTGTTGGTACAAAAGTAGGTCAGCATTGGACGTTTAACTCGACGGACTTGTTCCTATCTCGTCACGTACTGTTAGCCGAAGTGAAATTCGATAGGACCGATACAATCCAACTGGAGGAAAACCGCGCCCAGAATCGGAGCATCTGTTTGGTAAATAGGTTTTGTGAGCCCTTCCAGATTATTACTAATGTCATATTGAACAAATGCTTTACTAGAGGAGGGTACGTTCTTGCTTCTGTCTGATCAATAAAATTATATTTGTATATTATGTGGAGAAAATTGAAAAAAAGCCAACTGCAAATTGTTCGGTAAACGGCACGGCGCCATCACGTTTCATATGAGGCGAGTATTCCCGCTGAGAGAGTAAGAGAGAGCCAGGTGGACAGAGGCGGGGTGTGTTTACCAAATTAGTTCCCAAGAAGTTGCTTCGTAGAAAAAAATGACTACCATTAGCCTATCAAAAAGAATAATAACACATCTGGAGAGGTGATTTTGTGTAATATTATACAAGCTAGTAGTTGGATTGGCTTGGACTCCATGGCACGTTTTCTATACATATTTCAACGTGATAACATTTTCGGTTCGATGAAGGAGTGAATTATTCATCAAAATATGCTATGGGACGTGTTCTCCAGCTGCCAGTCGTCACTATAGGGTGATGTGTGAGAAGACAAATGCATTTACAAAGCATTAGCCTATTACAAGCACCGAAGGAAACAAGTCATGGCTAATTCTGGCACAGTTGGCTGTTAAGATACGCGCTTTGCCCTTTGTTGAACGTCAGGTTTTTTGCATATGATGGCATAGAAGGGCGTGATTAGCTTTGATCAAACAGTAGGAGGTGGGCGGTGGAAGAGCGAGAGCGGGGCGAGACAGATACCCCTCCTTTAGTGTATGTATTTTTTAAATATTTGTTGGCACAAAAGTAGGTCAGCATTGGACGTTGAACTCGACGAACTTGTTCCTATTTCGCCACGTACAGTTAACCGAAGTGAAATTCGATAGAACCGGTACAGTTCAGCTGGAGGAATACCGCGCCCAGAATCGAAGCATCTGTTTGGTAAATATATTTTGTGAGCCCTTCCAGGTTATTCCTGATGTCATATTGAACAATTGCTTTACTAAAGGAAGGTACGTGGTTACTTCTGTCTGACCAATACAATTATATTGGAATATTAAGTGGCGAAAATGGAAAAAAAGCAATCAATAGCCTATTACATTTTTCTGAATTTATTAAACTCTTAGAATCAAGTGAATTTACTTTTACCATCGACACAGTCACTCCGGTGATAATATTGTCAGAGTAGGCTGCAGTGCTAATATTATCACTGCAGCCAACGATATTATACGTGTAGATTGCAACGATAATATTATCAGAGCGGTAAGTCTCCTCACTCCTCTGCTGTCTGCTCTGATAATATTATATCTACAGTTTACCCTGATAATATTATCACTGGAGTGAATGAGTCCGGGGTAAAGGGAAATTGGCTCGATTCTAAGCGTTTAATAATTCTAAAAACAATTAGTAGATTGTTGACATAACTGCAAATTGTTCGGAAAACTACACGGCACCATCACGTTTCATATGAGGCGAGTATTCTCGCTGAGAGAGTAAGAGAGAGCCAGGTGGACAGAGGCGGGATGTGTTTACCAAAACAGTTCACAAGAAGTTGCTCCGCAGAAAAAATGGCTACCATGAGTCTATCAAAAAGATTAATATAACACATTTGGAGAGGTGATTTTGTGTAATATTATACAAGCTAGTAGTCGGATTGGCTTGGACTCCATGGCACGTTTTCTATACATACTCCAACGTGCTAACATTTTCGGTTCGTTGAAGGAGTGAATTATACATCAAAATATGCTATGGGACGTGTTCTCCAGCTGCCAGTCGTCACTATAGGGTGATGTGTGAGAAGACAAATGCATTTATAAAGCATTAGCCTACTACAAGCAACAAAGCAAACAAGTCATGGCTAATTCTGGCCCAATTGGCTGTTAAGAAACGAAACTTTGCCAATTGTGGACGACGGTGTTCTGTTTAACGTCAGATCGGTTGCCTATGATGGCATAGAAGGGCGTGATTAGCTTTCGTCCAATAGTAGGAGATGGGCGCTGGAAGAGTGGGAGCGGTGTGAGACAGATACCCCTCCTTTATTGTATGTATGCGTTTAAATATTTTGTTGGTACAAAAGTAGGTCAGCATTGGACGTTTAACTCGACGGACTTGTTCCTATCTCGTCACGTACTGTTAGCCGAAGTGAAATTCGATAGGACCGATACAGTCCAACTGGAGGAAAACCGCGCCCGGAATCGAAGCATCTGTTTGGTAAATAGGTTTTGTGAGCCCTTCCAGGTTATTACTAAAGTCATATTGAACAATTGCCTCACTAAAGGAAGGTACGTGGTTGCTTCTGTCTGATCAATACAATTATATTCGAAATATGTGGCGAAAATTGAAAACAAAATCAATAGTCTATTATTCGTTTTTGAAATTATTAAACTCTACGAATCGAGCCAATTTGCCTTTACCATCGACTCAGGCACTCCAGTGGTATTATTATCAGGGTAGACTGCCGTGATAATATTATCAGAGCAGTCAATGATATAATAAGTGTAGACGGCAACGCTGATATTTTCAGAGCAGTAAGTCCCCTCACTCCTCTGTTGACTGCTCTGATAATATTATATCTGCAGTCTACCGTGATAGTATTATCACTGGAGTGAATGAGTCGTCCGGGGTAAAGGGAAATTGCCTCGATTCTAAGCGTTTAATAATTCTAAAAACAAATAATAGATTGTTGACATAACTGCAAATTGTTCGGAAAACGACACGGCACCATCTTGTTTCATATGAGGCGAGTATTCCCGCTGAGAGAGTAAGAGAGAGCCAGGTAGACAGAGGCGGGATGTGTTTACCAAATTAGTTCCCAAGAAGTTGCTCCGTAGAAAACAATGGCTACCATTGGCCTATCAAAAAAGATTCATATATCACATCTGGAGACGTGATTTTGTGTAATATTATACAAACTAGTAGTCGGATTGGCTTGGATTCCATGGCACGTTTTCTATACATACTCCAACGTGCTAACATTTTCGGTTCGATGAAGGAGTGAATTATTCATCAAAATATGTTCTGGGACGTGTTGTACAGCTGCCTGTCGTCACTATAGGGTGATGTGTGAGAAGACATGCATTTATAAAGTATTAGCCTATTACAAGCAACCAAGGAAACAAGTCATGGCTATTTCTGGCCCAGTTGGCTGTTAAGATACGCCCCTTTGCCAATTGCGGACGACGGTGTTCTGTTGAACGTCCGATTTGTTGCCTATGGTGGCATAGAAGGGCGTGATTAGCTTTGATCCAAAAGTAGGAGGTGGGCGCTGGAAGAGAGGGAGCGGGGTGCGATAGATACCCCTCCTTTATTGTATGTATCTTTTTAAATATTTGTTGGTACAGAAGTAGGTCCGCATTGGACGTTTAACTCGACGGACTTGTTCCTATCTCGCCACGTACAGTTAGCCGAAGTGAAATTCCATATGATCGATACAGTCCAACTGGAGGAAAACCGCGCCCAGAATCGGAGCATCTGTTTGATAAATAGGTTTTGCGAGCCCTTCCAGGTTATTACTAATGTCATATTGAACAAATGCTTTACTAGAGGAGGGTACGTTGTTGCTTCTGTCTGATCAAAACAATTATATTTGTATATTATGTGGGGAAAATTAAAAAAAAGCCAACTGCAAATTGCTCGGAAAACTACACGGCACCATAACGTTTCATATGATGCGAATATTCTCGCTGAGAGAGTAAGAGAGAGCCAGGTGGATAGAGGCAGGATGTGTTTACCAAAGCAGTTCACAAGAAGTTGCTCCGCTGAAAAAATGGCTACCATTGGGCTATCAAAAAGATTAATATAACACATCTGGAGAGGTGATTTTGTGTAATATTATACAAGCGAGTAGTCGGATTGGCTTGGACTCCATGGCACGTTTTCTATACATACTCCTACGTGCTAACATTTTCGGTTCGATGAAAGAGTGAATTATTCATCAAAATATGCTATGGGACGTGTTCTCCAGCTGCCAGTCGTCACTATAGGGTGATGTGTGAGAAAACAAATGCATTTACAAAGCATTAGCCTATTACAAGCACCGAAGGAAACAAGTCATGGCTAATTCTGGCACAGTTGGCTGTTAAGATACGCGCTTTGCCCTTTGTTGAACGTCAGGTTTTTTGCATATGATGGCATAGAAGGGCGTGATTAGCTTTGATCAAATCGTAGGAGGTGGGCGGTGGAAGAGCGGGAGCGGGGCGAGACAGATACCCCTCCTTTAGTGTATGTATTTTTTAAATATTTGTTGGCACAAAAGTAGGTCAGCATTGGACGTTGAACTCGACGAACTTGTTCCTATTTCGCCACGTACAGTTAACCGAAGTGAAATTCGATAGAACCGATACAGTTCAGCTGGAGGAAAACCGCGCCCAGAATCGAAGCATCTGTTTGGTAAATAGGTTTTCTGGGCCCTTCCAGGTTATTCCTGATGTCATATTGAACAATTGCTTTACTAAAGGAAGGTACGCGGTTACTTCTGTCTGACCAATACAATTATATTGGAATATTAAGTGGCGAAAATGGAAAAAAAAGCAATCAATAGCCTATTATATTTTTCTGAATTTATCAAACTCTTAGAATCAAGTGAATTTACTTTTACCATCGACACAGTCACTCCGGTGATAATATTGTCAGAGTAGGCTGCAGTGCTAATATGATCACTGCAGCCAACGATATTATACGTGTAGATTGCAACGATAATATTATCAGAGCGATAAGTCTCCTCACTCCTCTGCTGTCTGCTCTGATAATATTATATCTACAGTTTACCCTGATAATATTATCACTGGAGTGAATGAGTCCGCGGTAAAGGGAAATTGGCTCGATTCTAAGCGTTTAATAATTCTAAAAACAATTAGTAGATTGTTGACATAACTGCAAATTGTTCGGAAAACTACACGGCACCATCACGTTTCATATGAGGCGAGTATTCTCGCTGAGAGAGTAAGAGAGAGCCAGGTGGACAGAGGTGGGATGTGTTTACCAAAACAGTTCACAAGAAGATGCTCCGCAGCAAAAATGGCTACCATTAGCCTATCAAAAAGATTAATATAACACATTTGGAGAGGTGATTTTGTGTAATATTATACAAGCTAGTAGTCGGATTGGCTTGGACTCCATGGCACGTTTTCTATACATACTCCAACGTGCTAACATTTTCGGTTCGTTGAAGGAGTGAATTATACATCAAAATATGCTATGGGACGTGTTCTCCAGCTGCCAGTCGTCATTATAGGGTGATGTGTGAGAAGACAAATGCATTTATAAAGCATTAGACTACTACAAGCAACAAAGGAAACAAGTCATGGCTAATTCTGGCCCAATTGGCTGTTAAGAAACGAAACTTTGCCAATTGTGGACGACGGTGTTCTGTTTAACGTCAGATCGGTTGCCTATGATGGCATAGAAGGGCGTGATTAGCTTTCGTCCAATAGTAGGAGATGGGCGCTGGAAGAGTGGGAGCGGTGTGAGACAGATACCCCTCCTTTATTGTATGTATGTGTTTAAATATTTTGTTGGTACAAAAGTAGGTCAGCATTGGACGTTTAACTCGACGGACTTGTTCCTATCTCGTCACGTACTGTTAGCCGAAGTGAAATTCGATAGGACCGATACAGCCCAACTGGAGGAAAACCGCGCCCAGAATCGGAGCATCTGTTTGGTAAATAGGTTTTGTGAGCCCTTCCAGATTATTACTAATGTCATATTGAACATTTGCTTTACTAAATGAAGATACGTGGTCGCTTCTGTCTGATCAATACAATTATATCTGAAAATTATGTGGGGAAAGTTGAAAACAAGTCATGGCTAATTCTGTCCTAGTTGGCTTTTAAGATATGCCCCTTTGTCAATTGTGGACGACGGTGTTCTGTTGAACTTCAGGCTTGTTGAATATGAGAGCATAGCAGGCGTGATTAGCTTTGATCCAATAGTAGGAGGTGGGCGGTGGAAGAGTGGGAGGGGGCGAGACAGATGCCCCTCCTTTATTGTATGTATTTTTGAAATATCTGTTGGTACAAAAGTAGGTCAACATTGGACGTTTAACTCGACGGACTTAACGGACTCGACTTATTGACTGTCTAAGTTCATTAATAGTATCTGTGTTCAAGAAAACTGATCGTAGATATGTTAATGTAGGAAGCCATAAAGCATTCTTTAGCTCTACTACATACAAGAGGTATCATTCATGGGATGTTTCTTTGTTGATAAGAGTTGCTTGAATTTCTCATTAGAAATATCCATGTGAAATTTGGCAAAACAATATATCAACAGCATCTAAGTATTCCAATGGCTACTAATTGTGCACCCCTGTAGGCTGACCTATATCTGTTCTCTTATGAATATGACTATATGCAGGCGCTTTCAAAAACCGATCCATTCAAAGCTCGTTCCTTCTCATTCACCAAACGCTATATAGACGATCTTCTCGCTGTGGATAATCGCTATATAAATGACGCAGTGAAGGATATATATTCACCTTCACTGGATTTAAAGGAAACAACAGATAGCCCTACAGGCACATCATATTTACATGTAGATCTATATCTCTATAAAAATGAAGCGGGCCTTCTCTCTTGTCGACTGTACGAAAAAAGAGATGATTACAATTTCGACATCGTCAACTATCCCTTTCTGGACAGCAATATTCCATTGGGACCTGCATATGGCGTATACATATCACGCCTAGTAGCATTTGCTAGATCTTGTGTTAAATATGACGATTTTAATCAACGTCACAAAACATTGTTGCAGAAACTTATAAAACAGGGTTACACCCCCAAGCGCCTCCATTCAAAGTTTCTCAAATTTGGCGATACATATCGCATGCTGATAGCAAAATACGAGCGTAGCGTGTAAGATCTATGGCGTTACGTTTCGTAACTTGTGTCTAATTCCTCTTAACCCGGGGCTAGGGGCCGTATGAACCCATGTACTTCAAGATCCTCATGATACTCATATGAACAGTCACAATCAAAGCGTGACTGAGATACATCATTCTTTAGATGACGACTTTACAACGAATATTACGGATTAAGAATACTGATCAGCGATACGGATTTGACATTTTTGGAACATCATGATGTCTTGCCGGCATCATTTAAAACTGTTGACCGCTTCTTTCTCAGGAAACAAGCCTATGATTATGTATACTATGATTGTCTTTTTGAATTTGGTGTTAATACTGTTATATGGAATATGGAATAGATCTTTGGATTATGGACGCGAATATTCTTTAATGGGCGACGGCTGAATTATGAATGACGAACCAGACGCTTGTAATTGTTCCTATCTCACCATGTATAGTTAGCCGAAGTGAAATTCGATAGGATCGATACAGTCCAACTGGAGGAAAACCGCGCCCAGAATCGAAGCATCTGTTTGATAAATAGGTTTTGCGAGCCCTTCCGGGTTATTACTAATGTCATATTGAACAATTGCTTTACTAGAGGAGGGTACGTTGTTGCTTCTGTCTGATCAATAAAATTATATTTGAATATTATGTGGGAAAAATTGAAAGAAAGCCAACTGCAAATTGTTCGGTAAACGGCACGGCACCATCACGTTTCATATGAGGCGAGTAGGCTCGCTGAGAGAGTAAGAGAGAGCTAGGGGGACAGAGGCGGGGTGTGTTTACCAAAATAGTTCATGAGAAATTTCGCCGTGGAAAAAATGCCTGCCATTGGCCTATCAAAAAAGGTTCATGTAACACGTCTGGAGAGATGATTTTGTGTAACAATATACAAGCTACTAGTCGGATTTTCCTGCATTTTGGCATACATACTGACTGTACATAGATATGATGTCAGTGAATTTAGGCTCGGCTGTGACTTTCGTTCTCTTGGTAGAGTGGAAGGTGAAATTTGGTCTTTCCCCAAAATAAGGTTGAACTTTGAATGCGCAAAAGCAGACCGTGAGATCCACCCGCTTCGGACATTCAATTCTCATGCACAATTTTCACTATTTAATCCTTTGCTTGAGCTCCATGGCACGTTTTCTATACATACTCCAACGTGCTAACATTTTTGGTTTGATGAAGGAGTGAATTATTCATCAAAATATGCTCTTAAACGTGTTTTCCAGCTGCCAGTCGTCACTATAGGGTGATGTGTGAGAAGACAAATACATTTGTAAAGCATTAGCCTATTACAAGTCATGGCTAATTCTGGCCCAGTTGGCTGTTAAGATACGCCCCTTGGCCAATTGTGGACGACGGTGTTCTGTTGAACGTCAGGTTTGTTGCATATGATGGCACAGAAGGGCGTGAATAGCTTTGATCCAATAGTAGGCGGTGGCCGGTAGAAGAGTGGGAGCGGAGCGAAACAGATACCCCTCCTTTATTGTATGAATTTTTGAAATATTTGTTGGTACAAACGTAGGTGAGCACTGGACGTTTAACTCGACGGACTTGTTCCTATCTCGCCAGGTACAGGTAACAGAAGTGAAATTCGATAGGACCGATACAGTTCAACTGGAGGAAAACCGCGTCCAGAATCGAAGCATCTGGTTTGTAGATAGATTTTGTGAGCCGTTCCAGGTTATTAATAATGTCATATTGAACAATTGCTTTACTAGATGAAGGTACGTGGTTGCTTCTGTCTGATCAATAAAATTATAATTGAATATTACGTGGCGAAAATTGAACAAAAAGCCTTCAATAGTCTATTGTATGTTTTGGGGATTATTAAACTCTTAGAATCGAGCCAATTTGCCTTTACCATCGACTAAGTCACTCCAGTGATAATATTATCAGGATAGATTGCAGTGATAATATTATCAGTTCAGTCAACGATATAATAAGTGTAGACGGCAACGAATCTGCAGTCTATCCTGATAATATTATCACTGGAGTAAATGAGACCGGGGTAAAGAGAAATTGGCTCGATTCTAAGAGGTTAATAATTCTAAAAACAAATAATAGAGTGTTTTTACCCTAAATTATAAACTTCCCCACACGTCCAACCCATAAAATATTGATTTTACGAACACTCAAATGAGCATTATTTCTTAATTGTACTTAAATTGATTATGGTATTTCTGGCTTTATCATCATGCTACTATTAAAACTTCTTTTAAGAACACTCAGTATAATGCAGCAGTTATTACACGCTCTCGGCAAGACTCAGATTGCTTCCATTGTCCAGAACTGACATTTCTTGAGGTCAGGCCAAAAGGCTATAATTGTTGTATACATGTGATATAGTTAATCAATGTATACGTTACTCGTTGTGGAAATTGGCTGCGACATCGTAATCTCAGTGATGTTTGTCCCATTGCACATATCTGTACAAAATAGAAAATGAAAATCAACAGTTGTCATTGACAATGCGATGATGTTTATGGATGTGACTGTGACATGGTGTCCTCCTTGACAATACATGGCGGATGTACAACACATTCACACACGCATGTCGATTGGATAATATGGCAAGCCTTAAATAATTCAATATTGCACGTGGAGTACTGCTCACAGAATGCTTTGCCTTAAGGTGATTATTTGTCGAGGGACACCGTTTACCGACAGACAATTCATGCGCACGACCATCAACTTTTGCGGCTTATGTTCACACTTCGTATAGTATTGATTGATCACAATGTCATTCTGGGTATAATTGTTATATGGTTTTCCCTCTTGACTAAAGCATCAACCAGCTCTTTATAAGCATGCGAATATACAATCTCAGTTTCTGGGTCCATACCCGGATGTATTCTTTACATTGTATTGAGAAGTGTTGTGAGAGAGTCATTCAAGTATTCGTCTATGGAAGGCGGCGCCGCATACCACTTAATTTTGTGTCAAAAAGCAACCCATAGTCGACAGAGAAAACTTACCGAGAGATAATTGTTCCGCCCGACAATTCAAAAATAACGAAGTTGGAAATCTTAGCCATCTTTCGCGTTCTGTCCACATTTCGTACCCAGATTTACACTGACATGTTCCATTACGACATTCCGCATCTGTTCCACAGTTATCTCCGTCTCTGCAGGAGTCTACGAGTTCTTTGGTTCCAGGAAAATAACATTTGAAATTATCGCTGCTGGGAATTGTGAGACCAGTGCATGCACACACACCCACATTACACGCGTAGAAGGGAAAGTCCATGCAACCGGAGTTGCTCGTGCAGTTCCCACCAACCAAAGATACTGAAGGACAAAATTGAGAGAAGAAAGAATTGAGGAGACATTGTAATCTGATAAGTCAGTTAACGAACCCATCCTATATACTATCCGTATAACCAAGCAGGGGAATTTTGCCTGATATCGGACTGATCATGTGCAAGATCTAAATATCATCATGATTACTGGGTTTACTGAAACGTGCCAAACAATCAGTGTAACTTAACCAGTTCAGCTAACAAAAAAAATGGACCAATATGGTTATGATAGTGGATGAAATTCAGCTACCCAGTTTTACGTTTGCAGTCTGTTAATTAATGAATTCCGTCTGGTGTCTTTAACCAAAATATGCCTAGGTTCATTGGCGTTTCCTTAGGTTTACCATAGCGCGAAGGCCAGTATTTATGTACAACCATGAGGTGTGAAACCCTGCAAATAGTGGCTTTGCTGGTAAATTTAGCTAGATGGCATGCGTTGACTTCGTAACGCAGACATGATTTCCCTAAAGTTTGCAGTGCGTACAAAAATCCCGCCCCGGCATATCCCACTAAATCTGATTGGTTATTATGCTGGTGTCAAATTTCTCTGCCTAGCACAATTGGCGGCAATTGCAAAGAGGGCGTGATGTAAAAGCCAGACATATTTAATCCGCGATTGTGTACTACGGCTAAGGCACGTAGTATATGGATACGTTCTGCCAGGTATAGTACGAGTCTGAAATTTATAAGGTACAAGGAAATTCGTATAATCTAAATACCTTATTCGCACCAAATACAATCGTTTCTGTCGGGATGCTCTCAAACGCTGTGGATATCGTTGATAATAGTTAGTGATAATGGCTTTACCGTATCAGTGGTTTCTTACTTGAATTGTTGTCATACCTACTGTCATTTTTTTGCAACGATACTTTAACATTATATATCGGGGCAATAAATTTAACAAAACAATGCGGATCAGTCATACGCAATTATAAGAGGATAGCAACATCATTGACAACTCTCGATCGGTTTCCTCTTTCAAGACACGATTTTTGTTTATGCATGTATTTTTTCATAAAGTAATACTAGAACCAAACGCCAAGAAAAGGTAAATACTGAAAAGGAGTATTCTGCATCACTGCTAGGCTCTGATTGTGGTTGCTCGCATAACACCATCAATATCTAAAATACTCGATACGCCAGGGTTAAGCGAAATTAGAAAACAGTTAACAGTTCTCGATGATGACCAGCAATATCTCGTGATGTTCTTTACATCAAATCCTCATCATTCGTCAGTATTCTTGCTAAGTCTTGTTCTGTAGTATGGTGTATCTCCGTCGGGCTTATGCTTGTTCATTTGAACACTACGAATATGCAAAATGTATAGTGGTCCTCTAACAGTACAGTGTGCCTGTGCGGCCTGCAATGAATGTTTCATCCCAAACTCGGTTTACGGTTTTGTCCATGTATTACGTTTACCAGACATCCCCTACTAGCAACGTAGCAAAGAATAAAACGTAATTATTTGCACACTAAATATTGTAACAATACCTTTATTACATCCTCCTGATCCATCTTTGAGGTACCCGATATCACATTGGCAGACATACAGGTCACATCCTTTTGCGCTGCACACCATACCCTCACTTGGACAATCTGTGTCAGAATCACATCTTTCTTCGAAAGCAGAGCCTGTGCGATGTAAACATAGACAAATGATCTTGTCTCACATACGATCGAAGAATTTGTAAAGTATCTTGCAACGAATAACGTCTATAATTTCCAATTTCAATGAACGGGTGTCACAAATGAAGTGCGTATTCACTCTTTCTCTCTCTCAGATGATTTCTATATTAAAGTTCGAGCGTATTTCGAGCAAATTTTCTTCTGGTAACAAGCATTTAATTTGAAAACTCAGATAGAATCTTCCGAAGGAATTTGACGGACGTCAAAGAGAGAAGCTATTATTCATTAGAAAAAAGTACACAGACTGAAAAGTATATAACAACAAACAATATACCGTATACATCAGTTTCATGGCATGAATGGCAGATGCTCCTAACTATAAAATTTACAGGTATATAATCAATGAAACCTTCGCACAAAAAACAAGTAATATTTAATATCGTCTTCCAAATAACATCGTAGCGACGATGTACACATGTATCAAGTGATTAGCCAAGTAATTAACGCCAATGTTTCTGCGATTATTGAGCAATAACATTGTGATTTATGGAATGTGACCAAAAAATGACTGAATTTGCTGGCGAAGTTGCCCAGACACCTTAAATGAACCAGGATAAAAATAATCAGCCGATTTCTATTTTATGCAAAATTACGAGCGATTTCAGGCTGAAGTTGGACTGACCAAACGTTATTTTGTCAGATTTAACGGTTGAACAGTGTCAGATGCTTCCGTGCATGAATATTTTGCTTGTACTTCCACCCCACCACCCCCCCCCCCTCCCGTCCGACACCAAGTTTCATCCGTATTCATTTTCAACAAAAAGGTGACCTTATAAATGCCTTCCAGATAAACGCCCAAGAATTTTCCATCTCCATCCAACCTTCACCTGCACACAGGGCTCGGATTAATACATGAGTGTGAAGATAAGTATCAGCATTCGGCCATGTTCTCTCCATGATACTGTATTACGGAATCAATAGGGATAAAATCCTGTTTCCATGTTTAAGACCCAGTAAGACTATTTTTGCATTAGCCATATGAAGCAGAATTTTATCTGCGTGTGAAATATAAAATAAAAATGCTGCCTCGACGTACTATTTGTGTAATAGAAGCCATGCAACAGATAAATGGAACCAGTTCAGCCCGCTGTCCAGGAGATGGTGACCCCTAATTAACACCACAATTCATCTGATCTAAACCTAACCAGCCATAACTGAAAATTTAGGCCGATTTTCATTGCGATTGAAGTGATTAAAATACGCATTCAAGCCTGTAGTCTCCATTGTATATTCAGTTACGGTGTCCACACAAAAAATGAGAAAACATATATGACATATATGAGAAAACAATAAGCATTGTACGTACATGCATATACAATTGTGGTCACTGCTCTGAGCAATAATAGAAACACCGACTGGGACATAGGCAATACAAACGTGGTTACGTCATGGGTGAGTAAGGCAGTTTTGATTTAATTTAGTGCATTAAATGTTATATTCCTTCAGACCACTTTCTACATCTCCCTTTGTTTTGATACACCACAGCAGATAGCTCATTCCTATGAGTAAAATATGTCAGCCCCGTAAGTAAGATTCAAACAATGTAGACAAAAACTTGGTGAGTGTTACCATCTCGAATCCCTGCAACACGCTGATAAATCTCCTTTAGAAGTTCATGCTCACGCTTGAGGTGGAAACCCAGCTCTCGTTCCAAGCAGACCTTCCCCGAGCGAAGATTGTGTATCTGCTATTCTATCGCTTGTATTGTAACAGTTCAGCGATCGCTATAAAATTAATCCGCTTGATCATTGGGCCACTCTTTAGTGAAACCATGATCACGGAATTATTCCACAAAATAAATTGTTATCGTCCCGTAAGATTGAGTGTTCCTTCTCGAAGGACAAATCCATATTTTCGTATAAAATTGAATATTTAACGTGCGCAATTTTTTTTATAACGCCCCCCCCCCAACCCACACTCATAATATCTTCCAAATTCTCTAGCGTAAAACTCACCATCTGGGACTGTGGTGGTGATTACGATATCCGTCGTGGTTGGATTGAGCTCTGTAAAACGACAAATATTTGTTTAATTTTGTGAAGTCCCATCGATTCTTCCTGTTAGCTATATCATAAACGATTGGAAAGCAAAACTGTTTTCTAATACATCACATTGTCACATAAACCGATAGAAATGTACATTCACAAGTGCCTTACAAATGTCGAGTACACCGGTAAGACACTGCCAGGTAGTTTCTGAATTAAAACCTGATTGCGATACATAGACGAGAACGTCCAGAATAGCAAGCGTCAGATTCCACATTTAATATACAGCCATCGTCCATCAAAGAATTTCCGTTTCAATTATCGAAAGCAGACATTTCCATCTTACACATGCCCTTTGAAACTGTATAGTTTCTTGTCCCGTATTACAGTATTGGTGATCACTTTGATGTTCTATATCTCCTCCTTTCAGAACTTAGGGTAAACAGGTTGGTCACCAGGTAGATGCTTACCGCACACAATAATGTCAGCTCTCCATTATCCTATCAGTTTTAGGGCAGCTCTCTCGACGCGACGTTATGCAGAATTTACTACGAATAGGTGTCCGGCACAGCTGTCCACTGTGACGATTCCATTTCAATGGAAAAAGTGTACCCCACCCCCAATCCCTCCGCCCTAGTCTTGCAATGCTAGATGTGATTGATCACTGAGTTCGACGTGTAGAACGCTTCGCGCCGACTGAACAAAATGAATGGTACTTATTATGAGGATGGGACATGAAGACCAGACATTGTAAATCCGCGCGGCACACATCTTCCAGATACCTGCATAGGGCAATACAGCTATGTCACGAAGTGTGATTAGAATATAGGAGATAGAATAATTACTTACAAGACTATATACCTCTCCCACGCTTTTAGCTTTAATCTATCCGTGGTTCATACAGCATTTACAAGTAAGCCAAATTATCCACCCCACCTTTGTATAGTACAAACCAACCACACTTAAACTATTTTCGTTGCTCTCCAGATAAACAAGGACCAATTGAAAACTGACAATACTGAAGTGGTGTGAATACAGTTATGATTCCATAAAAACGTACAAATCATGTTGTCAATGTACACGCTGATTATATCGGCGCTTTAGTACACTTTAGTATCTATTAATGTTATTATTTTTAAAATGTACTGTAAGAGGTACCATATATCAGACGTATGTGTTAGCAAGTTAGTTTGCTGCAGTACAATTTATTATTTTCTTTTTTGTGGTTGTAATTGCCTCGTAATTTCAGAACATGGCTATGTAGATTTGAAGGTCCCATATTTTACTTAGATCAACTGATATATTAAAAGCTTCGTGTCATGGAAATATAATCCAGATAGAATGAAAATTTAAATAGATAAGATTTCAATTCAACACTCGTTAAAAATTACATAAAGCGATGATATTGATATGTATGTGTTTGATATGTACACCTTACCTGTTGTGGTGATTGGGCTTGATACCTCAATTTTTGTGATATTCGTCCCATTGCACATATCTGTCATACAGGATGGAAAATGGCACTTCATTAGCGAATCTCACGATCATGTTGATATTATGGATATGATTGATATATGATCTTTTACTTCACTGAAACATGGCTGAAGTATAACTTCATCATGCTCCTACGCATTCGCAGATTCGCCTAAAAGTTTATCTAAGTTTATACACGAGTGTCTCCGCAGCTCATATTAACTGATTGACGTGCGAATTACTCGAGTATTCATCACTGAAAGAGATGCGCGATTCCAATGACAAAGGTGTCACAAAATGACGATGGATCGATGGATGCCACTTACCGAGAGATAATACTTCCGCACGACAATCCACAAACACAGAACCCGGGAAAGCCAGCCATCTTTCATGTTCTGTCCAAATTCCGAATCCAGAACTGCATTGACATGTTCCATTACGACATTCGGCCCCAGGCCCACAGTTATTTCCTTCTGTACAGATGTCTCCATAGTTTTTCGAACCAGGAAATTGGCATTTGAAATTGTCGTTGCTGGGAACTGTCATGCCAGTGCATGCACACACTCCCGCATTGCACGCATAGAAGAGGGAATTCATACAGTGGATGTCACTCGTGCAGTTTCCGCCAACCAAAGATACTGAATGTAAAGATGAAACAAACACACGTCAAAATAACGTCAAAATACTGACGGAACTGGTCCAATTTATCTACTTTAATTCTGTATTATATTCGCGAACAAATTAATAATTGCCACCCACTTGCCTTATAGGTCTCCTAATGTTCGTATATTCCAAGGAATAGATTCATAGCAGTTATTATTTCAAACACTAAGAAGATAACTGGTTTGTCGTATTCCCTTGGACGATCACCAATCTATGTGTTGACGATGATACCAACGAAACGCTAAACGAAACGAAGAGACTGACCCTTAAATACGCTTTTTAGGAAACGATTTTCCGCAAAAGGAACGATAAACGGTATACGAATCTAAAGTTTAACTTATGTAAAACGCTTTAATGGTCATATACGAACTACTTATTCTTAATACAAAGAAATATATTGCTTTTATTGAAGCACTTTTACAAGCTAAACGATTTTTCACATTAAAAATGGGTTATGGGAGTCCCAAGACTGAAGTTCAACCGCTCTGTACCCATATATTGTTGTATTGGACATTGACTGCTCGGATTGTTTGTGTATGTTCCATTTACACAGCCAGCAATTTTTTTTTTTTAATACTTAAAAAGTACGGAAAAATGGCTAAAATGGGTAAAAATAAAGAAATGTAGAATCAACATATTCCTCTAACAGTACAGAGTGCCTGTGTGGCCTGCAATGAATGTCTCATCCAAAACGCGGTTTACGGTTTTATCCATGTATTACATTTACCCGACATCCCCTACTAGCAACATAGTCAGGAATAAAACGTAATTATTTGCACACTAAATATTGAAACATTACCTTTATTACATTCTCCTGATCCATCTTTGAGGTACCCGATATCACATTGGCAGATATACAGGTCACATCCTTTTGCGCTGCACACCATACCCTCACCTGGACAATCTGTGTCAGAATCACATCTTTCTTCGAAAGCAGAGCCTGTGCGATGAAAACATAGGTAAATGATCTTATGTCACACACGATCGACGAATTTGTATCCTATCTTGCAACGAATAACGTCTATAATTCCCAATTTCAACGAAAGGGTGTCATAAACGAAATGTCTATGCACTCTTTCTCTCTCTCAGATGATTTCTATATTAAAGTTCAAGCGAACTTCGAGCAAATTTTCTTCCGGTAACAATCATTTAATTTGAAAACTCAGAATCTTCCGAAGGAATTTGATAGACGTCAAAGAGCGAAGCTATTATTCATTAGAAAATATTTCAGAAGTTGCTGAAGTACACAGACTGAAAAGTATGTAACGACACACAATATACCGTATACATCAGTTTCATGGCATGAATGGCAGATGCTCCTAACTATAAAATGTACAGATATATAGTCACTGAAACCTTCGCAAAGAAAACAAGTAATATTTAATATCGTCTTCCAAATAATTTCGTAGCGACGATGTACACATGTATAAAGTGATTAGGCAAGTGATTAACGTCAATGTTTCTGCGATTATAGAGCAATAACATTGTGATTTATAGAATTTAACCAAAAAATGACTGAATTTCCAGGCGAAATTGCCCAGACACCTTAAATGAACTAGGATAAAACTAATCAACCGATTGCTATTTTATGCAAAATTACGAGCGATTTCAGATTGGAGTTGGACTGACCAAACGTTATTTTGTCAGCTTTAACGGTTGAACAGTGTCAGATGCTTCCGTGGGTGAATATTTTGCTTGTACTCCCACCCCCCGACACCAAGTTTCATCCGTTTTCATTTTCAACAAAATGGTGACCTTATAAATAATGCCTTCCAGATAAACCCCCAAGAATTTTCCATCTCCATCCAACCTTCTCCTGCACGCAGGGCTCGGCATAATACATGAATGTGAAGACAAGTATCGTCATTCGGCCATGTTCTCTCCATGATACTGTATTACGGAATCAATAGGGATAAAATCCAATTTCCATGTTTAAGACCCAGTAGGACTATTTTTTGCATTAGCCATATGAAGCAGAATTTTATCTTCCTGTGAAATATGAAATAAAAATGATGCCTCAGCGTACTACTTGTGTAATAGAAGCCATGCAACAGATAAATGGAACCAGTTCAGCCCGATGTCCAGGAGATGGTGACCCCTAATTAACACCACAATTCATCTGATCTAAGCCTAACCAGATATAACTGAAAATTTAGGCCGATTTTCATTGCGATTAAAGTAATTAAAATGCGCATTCAACACTGCAGTCTCCATTGTATATTCAGTTACGGTGTCCACAAAAAAAAACTTGTTTGACATATATGGAAAACAATAAGCAATGTACGTACATGCATATACAATTGTGGTCACTGCTCTGCGCAATACTGCAAACACCGACTGGGACATAGGCAATACAAACGTGGTTACGTCATGGGTGAGTAAGGCAGTTTTGATTTAATTTAGTGCATTAAATGTTATATTCCCTCAGACAACTTCCTACATCTCCCTTTGCTTTGTTACACCACAGCAGATAGCTCATTCCTATGAGTAAAACATGTCAGCTCCGTAAGTAAGATTCAAACAATGTCTACAGACAAAAGCTTGGTGAGTGTTTACCATCTCGAATCCCTGCAACACGCGGATGAATCTCCTATAAACGTTCATGCTCACGCTTGAGGTGGAAACCCAGATCTCGTTCCAAGCAGACCTTCCCCGAGCGAAGATTGTGTATCTGCTATTCTATCGCTTGTATTGTAACAGTTCAGCGATCGCTATAAAATTAATCCGCTTGATCATTGGGCCACTCTTAAGTGAATCCATGATCATGGAATTATTTCACAAAATAAATTGTTATCGTCCCGTAAGATTGAGTGTTCCTCCTCGACAAATCCATGTTTTCGTATAAAATTGATTATTTAACGTGCGCAATTTTATCTTTCAAATTCTCTAGCGTAAAACTCACCATCTGAGACTGTGGTAGTGATTACGATATCCGTTGTGGTTGGATTGAGCTCTGTAAAACGACAAATATTTGTTTAGTTTTGTGAAGTCCCATCGATTCTTCCTGTTAGCTATATCATAAACGATTGGAAAGCAAAACTGTTTTCTAATACATCACATTGTCACATAAACCGATAGAAATGTACATTCACAAGTGCCTTACAAATGTCGAGTACACCGGTAAGACACTGCCAGGTAGTTTCTGAATTAAAACCTGATTGCGATACATAGAAGAGAACGTCCAGAATAGCAAGCGTCAGATTCCACATTTAATATACAGCCATCGTCCATCAAAGAATTTCCGTTTCAATTATCGAAAGCAGACATTTCCATCTTACACATGCCCTTTGAAACTGTATAGTTTCTTGTCCCGTATTACAGTATTGGTGATCACTTTGATGTTCCATATCTCCTCCTTTCAGAACTTAGGGTAAACAGGTTGGTCACCAGGTAGATGTTTACCGCACACAATAATGTCAGCTCCCCATTATTCTATCAGTTTTAGGGCAGCTCTCTCGACGCGACGTTATGCAGAATTTACTACGAATGTCCGGCACAGCTGTCCACTGTGACGATTCCATTTCAATGGAAAAAAGTGTACCCCACCCCCAACCCCTCCGCCCTAGTCTTGCAATGCTAGATGTGATTGATCACTGAGTTCGACGTGTAGAACGCTTCGCGCCGACTGAACAAAATGAATGGTACTTATTATGAGGATGGGACATGAAGACCAGACATTGTAAATCCGCGCGGCACACATCTTCCAGATACCTGTATAGGGCAATACAGCTATGTCACGAAGTGTGATTAGAATATACGAAATAAAATAATTACTTACAAGACTATATACCTCTCCCACGCTTTTAGCTTTAATCTATCCGTGGTTCATACAGCATTTACAAGTAAGCCAAATTATCCACCCCACCTTTGTATAGTACAAACCAACCACACTTAAACTATTTTCGTTGCTCTCCAGATAAACAAGGACCAATTGAAAACTGACAATACTGAAGTGGTGTGAATACAGTTATGATTCCATAAGAACGTACAAATCATGTTGTCAATGTACACGCTGATTATATCGGCGCTTTAGTACACTTTAGTATCTATTAATGTTATTATTTTT